>CM035807.1:72183227-72294423 GCA_020466095.1 Chlorops oryzae
CCAAGTAGTGATATAAAAATTTTTGCGCATTTCGCGCATTATTTCCATACTCTAACAGGGGTAGTATTCAGCTAATTAATATATTCTGAATACTGCCACTGATACTGCCCTATTGTTGTTTAGCCTAAAATCAGCCTTTTATATTTTGACTAATTTTTTTTTGATCCCCGAAAAATTTGAAAAACATGTGTCCTTTTGAAAATCATGAGTTATTTTTTTTAATAAATCGAATTCCTTAAAAAACTCTTCGGCGTCTACTCCATAATAATTTTTGAAATCTTCATCTGAAATTTCGTGCTAAGGATCATGATAAACAATTAATATTTCCTGTTTTATTTTTGATGCCTCACTTCTACCTTAATTTTCTGTTCTTGAGGACACGGATAAGTCCTTTCTTTCTCAATCCTTTCATTCGTCTTATCTTGGTTGAGTTCGATCTTAAAATAAAAAGAACATTTTTAATGTATATTTATACATATTTCTAGTGTTGAATTTCGTCCTAAGGATCATATATCCGGTTTTAGTTTTAAAACCTCACTTCTATTTTAATTTTCTGTTCTTGAGGACACGGATAAGTGCTTTCTTTCTCAATCCTTTCATTCGTCTTATCTTGGTTGAGTTCGATCTTAAAATAAAAAGAACATTTTTAATGTATATTTATACATATTTCTAGTGTTGAATTTCGTCCTAAGGATCATATATCCGGTTTTAGTTTTAAAACCTCACTTCTATTTTAATTTTCTTTTCTTGAGGACACGGATAAGCCCTTTCCTTCTCAATCCTTTCCTTCTTTTTATTTTGGTAGAGTTCGTTCTTAAAAGAAAGATAATTTTTTTAATTCTTTGAAATGGTTGATTGTCCATTGAGCAAGGAATGCAATGGTTGAGGTGGTGGTTCTAATGCAGGCAATATCACTTTGCCACTTGAACAGCACATGCCAGGCGGTTCTCCTTGAAATTTGAAAGCATTACAGTGGGGGCATATGTTGTTCATCGATCCAACACACCCATATTCACGGTAATCAGAATTACAGTCGTAATTTAAGGCAACATATTCCATAGCATTCAAACGCCGACGTGGTACACGATCTTGACGATAGGTTACTTGCCGCTGGTTATCAGCTCCAGATTGTGATCGCACTTCTCTTACAAATTGATTGATTTCCGCGCGCTGTTCATCGCTCAAGCTTCTCCTGTTTAAAGCAGGGGTCGGCACGCTAGGAACAATTTTTGCGACAGCTACCAAAGAGTATTAATATATAAAGAGGTGACAATGTACTCTATCGGCTCTCTTTGCATTTGGAAAATCATACCACGCATATGGCGATACACTTCGTACCCAATGCCATTTCGTCCCGTCTCATAATGCGAACAGTAATTGAAAACAGAAAAACGAAAGGCGAATGTTAGAAGCTTGCGTAAAAGGACAATTCTTGAATGAATTGTGCGTTTGCTTTCGCGGAGAGTAAAAGGGATGGAAATTTTTTTAAGCTTGTGCGCATGCAAAGGCTACTTGACGATACGAAGAAAAAATAGCCTAACACAGTGTGCAATATTTGACTATTTCAAATCTTTCTTCAAACAAGTTCTATTTTACTTATTATTGATAAAATTTTTATAGTAAAATAAAAAATGAAATGTTATCAATTTGTTTCTAGACATTAAGAAAGCTATTTTGCTGAATTTTATATTCATAATTTATAGTTCATGAAAATTTTTTTATAAAATGAAAGGAAGAGACTTGATATTTGCACACTGTATCATACTTTTGAAATTTTTTTTAGTAGGATTGATTGAAATGAGCAAAATTTGTTCATGGAAGGACGGTGGAAGGGAAAAGAAGTTATATATGTATGAGCATAACAATGCTTGTATGTATTTAAAATGGAATGATTCAGCTTGTTTACATTCGATGGTGCAAATACATTGTCCGTTGAAGACCCATAAAAAAGATTTTTGAAAATTTCAATTTTGCTATTGACTTCAACAATTTTTTCTCTTACATTTAAATTTAATAATTTGGTAATATTCAAAAAAATCCTTATACTTATTAGTTGAAAAAATTTCAATATAAAGGCAATTCAACAAGTCTTCTAAAATTCATTTTTAATTTAGCCCCACCTTAAGGGGAGTATTTTTACAGCTGAAAATACTAATTTCAGCAGAGGAAAAATTTTAAAGAGATTTAATTGTTAATATCAAAAGTAAAATTACATTAGCATCAGAAAAACATCAGGAAAAAAAAAATTTTCGATTGCTAAAAATTTACATTTCGTAATAGCTATGCTTGCACCCTAGGCCCGAAAAAATATTAAAGTAATTAAAATTAAAATATTAAAAGGGTCGAATTAAAACTAAAAAAAACAAGCACATAATGTTACAAAAGGTAATCAAAGCGACCAAGCTTCGACTTTTTCGCATTTAGCGCCGCGCAAGTCACCCTACAGAACCATACGGTAGTGACTTTGCATTGGTCACGTAGAAACAGGAAAACGACATAAGCCACCGACTCGAAAAACGAATTTTGAATTTTTCAGGCGCACACACAAACTCATATATGCGCATAAGTAAGGCACGCAATCGAAAGAATAACAGCACAGCGGCTGAACTGCCGAAAAACTATAAGGAATGAAAACCGGTTCTCAATGCGTAAAGGCGAGAAGTCAGATTTTCGTTTTTGTCTTGATCCATTAACCCAGCCGGAAATGTCCCGGTGAATCAATGATTTCAGCATGACATAGAGCCGTGACTGCTCCTGATTATACACCAACTTTCTAATGAAATTTACACACAAACGGCTTGGCCGTCATCAGAGTACAAGTCACGAATTAGTCATCGACAGTGGAGTAGATCTACTCCGTCGTATCGATACCTTTATCGATGACAATGCCATTGGAGTTGCGATGAACAATATTACCTCTCGATGACATTGCCATTGCAATTGAGAAGTACTCAAATTTTCCCCATGATATTCTTGGTAAAAAAATTAATGAATCTTACGTTTCGAGTGTCCAAAGAGTATTTAATATATCAATTTGAATTTTTCAGTGGCCGAAAATTGCAAAGGCCAAATACAAACGTACGTATGTAGATTGGCGCACACACAAACTCATATATGCGCATAAGCGCGGCACGCAATCGAAAGAATAACAGAACAATCGCGCGACTGCCGAAAAACTATGAATGAAACCCGTTTCTCAATGCGTAAAGGCGAGAAGTCAGATTTTCGTTTTTGTTTTGATCCTTTCTATCAATTCCTACATTTCGAGTGTCTTTCTTTCCTCGATTTCATGCTTTGTGAGCGTTTCATTTGCCAAAGCATAGTGTATCCTCATCTACGTGGTATCATCGAGAACGAGTGAAAAATGGGATTTGCCATAGAGTACGTTGGCGTCTCTTATATATATTAATACTCTTTGCAGCTACTCACACGTATTGCTTACGCTCTTGGCTCAGTTTGACGGGATCAGCCGAGCATGCAACATCGAGAGCGGGTATGCGGAAATTTATAGCTTTTTCCGTCAGTTTTAGCCCTTTTATGCTACTTCTAGCTTTTATTTTTAGCTAGTTTCAGCATTTTTCTGTTTATTTTCGGCTATTTTTAGTAGCCGCTCTGCTCTCACTCACACAATTACATACCCATTTTGCCGACCCCTGGTTTAAAGCCATTTGATTTGATCGTCTTGTTCGTCGACCAATTGTTGCTCGAACACGTCTTCGTGGCATATTTGCGTTGTTTAAATAAAAAGCATCGCAACACAATATTATCGTTAAATATTTAGATATGCAAATCAAGACTTTTACATTTTTTTTTATGAAAAATGAAAGAATTTAATTTTAAAGTTCATAACATTATTTCTTCGATCCGAGTAGTTTTCCATATATGATCAAACGAACAAATTCAGGAGTGGTCAGCAAAAAAAACGTGAAACACATGTATTTGTTGTTGTGATTTTTGTGCTAATAAGGAGATTTAAATTGCCAAAATAAGAGGTTCTCATTTTCGGGCATAGCTCCGGTTCAAGCCGCCCCATCCGTGGTTTGCTGCGTCTAATTCTAATGCTAAGCGAAAGAAATTATATAATAGCCTTTTTTTTTTGCTTCAAAATAATGAAAATCAAAATTTTGCAAATTGCGCGAATTGTGGTCATGGCGATCTTCCCCCGTAATTTAGCAATATATTTGGCTATTAAATACACAAATCGAAATCGTGGAAGCCAAATTTTTGCGAATTTCTCGAATTATGGTCATCGGACAGCGAACAGATTTCTTGTATGCACACTGTGAACCAATCCGAAGATTCCCTGAAAATTTCATGACTATCTGTCTAGTAGAAAAATGAAATTTTGCCAAAAGAAAAGTGGTTCACATTTTCGGGCAAAACTCCGGTTCTAATCATCGGAGAGCGAAAAGATTTCTTATATGCACTCTCTAAACCAATCAGAATATCCCCTAAAAATTTCATTACTATCTGCCAAGTAGAAAAAATGCAATTTTACCAAAAGGAATGGTTCACATTTTCGGCCATTACTCCTGTTCTAATCATCGGACAGCAAAAATATTTCTTATATGCACTCTCTGAACCAATCCGAAGATCCCCTAAAAATTTCGTAAAGATCGGTCCAGTAGGAAAAACGTAGTTAGGTAACATCACTTTAGCCACTTATTTTTATATATATAGATATAATATTTTCCGTTTCTGGTATCTAAATGATTCCACTTCATGTTTTCCTCAGATGTTTGTCGTTTTTTCTTTTATTTGTCAAAGTTTTTAACAGACAAATTCGTCACAAGCTACCGATGTTGTACTACCAAGGGGTCACCTTATATGACCTTACAGTAGGGTGTCCCAAAAAAAAATTTTTTTTTGGCACAGGCTCTTTTTGAAAGCTTATGGTCTGAAATATTTTTCGGTTTTTTTTTAGACTTTTCTGAGAAGGTTTAGAGGTTGCTGGACCGAGTTTTCTCTAAAAAATCAAGCTTTTCGGAATTCCTTTGAATTTTGATCATTAGTTTATCAATAATAAACATTATTGTCTCAGAGTCATTGCTTCTTTAGAAAAAGTCTGAACTTTACTTAAGTATTCATTAACCATAAGTTAAGCCAATATTTTTGGTCAATTAGGAGAAAAGAAAATAATGTTTTTGGAAAATTTTCATAAACCTCGTAAAAAAGGGTTCATTACTTCTAAGCATTCCATAGAAGTGAAACAAAGTAATGATGCAGTTTGAAAAGTAGTGAAGTTCTTAGGAACTTAACACCACAAATTATGATTTTACACTTTTAAGTCCAAAAGTTTAAGCCTATTGCATTTTTTTTACACCTTGTGAAAAGAAAACGATGCATAAGTTAAGGCTTAAATTTTGAACATGCAATGCTAATATGATAGCCAATTTATTTGAAAAACCTGACATTTTCAAATTTTGTAAAAATTTTTTTGGGACACCCTGCCTTACAGTCTAATCTTAGGTCCGAGCTATCTCGAACATAAATGGTAATCAATTTGTGTATCACAACCCCTACTGCTGTATGTGACTAAATGTTTTTGTTGTTTAATGAACATTGTATTTAAAAAACAAAGCTCATATGCTTGGCAAGTTTCGAAAATTTCAAGTCCTATTTCATTCCTAGTTCCATAAGCTTCACCCGCATGGCATTCTTCAAACCCTGAGCTGCAAACCTTTCTCCTATAAGGGTCATTCTTTTACAAACCGTACGGATTTAATAAAAAAAATACCGATGTCTTCAAATTGGATGAAAAATTGCATACTATACAATTGAACAGATTTAATTAACATGTTCATTAACATGCAAAGGTCTTACAATAAAATGTTTACGTCGAATACATCAACAAAATGTATATTTTTATATTTTATGTGCTCTATTATAATTTAATAAATTTGCGCCAAATTTGTTGAGAGAGAATATAAAAATAAATACAACAAAAACATAGGAGTTTTGATTTAAATTGCATTAAAACGAGTTATAAACTAAAAACTTTGTCAACAAATTGGGGGTTAAAGTTCTTATGAAATTGTTCTGAACTCTTTTTTTATCTTCACTTAAAAACAGGTTGAACGAATAAATGACAAACGTACGCTCTACGCTCACTAACTTCATACAGCAGCGTGCTCGATTGCAATTGTTTAACACGTTGCGACATTGACTTAACTCGACTTGCGCTCGTAAATATTTAATATCTGCCAATCTAAGAAAGACTCCATCTTGGGAAAAATATATTTTCCGCTTAAAAGAATGGAGAATAAGCTGATATTTTTTTGAATGGATTTTACCTGGGACTAAGGCATGTTTTAACGGTTTAAAAAATATAATTGTTATTAATATAATTTGTTTAAGAAAAAAAATTTTTTTTTAATTATATTTTAAAAGCTATTGTAACAAAGTACAAAATAAAAAAAACCCGACATTGATCCGATTAACACAAGTCGAGATAATGCACTTCAAGTGAGAGAGGATTTTCGAAAATCAACGAGATCATCGAACATTCATGTGTGGATATTTTTGAAAACAAAAATTTTTGGAAAAAATCCTGAAATACGTATGGAGTTATTTGATGCATAGAAGCTGTAAAAAAAATTTCAGGCGATTTAAAAATGTCATGTTTTTTAAGTGTTCGATTTGTAAAAGAATGACCCATATGACCATTATTCTTGACATTAACCCCAGATAAATGGCCCACGCAAAATGTGCGTTTTAAGTCAGACTCTGAAAAGGATAACGACACAGAAATCGATAAAAAGTTGGTGGGAATACAGGTCGTGACACCAGGGTTTAAACTGGAATTGAGGCGTTTTTCTAAATGGGAGTATCTTTGGCGCAGCATGGCGTATGTAAAGCATTTTGTGCACAATTTAAAAATTAAAGTGCATAATAGAAAGTTTGGTTTACACGAGGCAACGCAGCCTGCACTTACGGCAGAAGAGCTTCACTGGGCAGAAAGTGAACTATATCGCATTGCCCAACGTGATGAGTATTTTTCTGAAATTGATTCCCTTAAGCGTTATCCTGACTCTGCCTTGCATAAGACAAGCCCTTTAAAAAAGCTGTCCCCTTATTTGGACAAAAACAATATTTTACGAATAAAAGGTCGGATAGATAATGCTCCCGTTAAATTTGATACGAAAAATCCAATAATTCTGCCTAAGCTACACCGGGTAGTTTTTTTACTTATTGATTGGTACCATAGAAAATACCATCATGTTCATCATGACACTGTCTTAAATGAAATAAGGCAAAAGTTTTTTATAGCAGGTCTAAGGTCATCTTTAAGATCGATACGTAGGGCCTGTCAATTTTGCAGAAACAATTCGGCGATGCCAATCATACCGGAAATGGGCCAACTGCCAGAGGGACGCTTATCAGCACCTACACAGCCATTCACACATACTGGCGTGGACTTCTTTGGACCGTTCAATGTGGTTGTCGGCCGGCATAAAGAAAAAAGGTACGGCGTAATGTTTACGTGCTTAACTTGCCGCGCCGTACATATCGAAGTGGCGCAGTCGTTGTCAATGAACTCGTGTATCATGGCGATACGTAATTTTGTGGGAAGAAGAGGTTCACCGCACATGTTCTACAGCGACAACGGCACTAATTTTACTGCGGCCGAAAAAGAACTCCGAGAAGCCTATAAGGACCTAGACGCTGCAAAATTACAAGAACAATTTACAACCAGCGATACAAAGTGGTCATTTTTACCCCCCGCAAGTCCACATATGGGAGGCGCGTGGGAGCGTATGATCCGAACCGCGAAGAACGTTCTTTACAAAATTATATCTCCGACTACCAACCTGAATGACGAAAAATTACACAACTTATTGATTGAGGTGGAGAGCATCATTAACAGTCGACCTCTGACCTACGTATCCCTGGACTCAATGGATCAAGAGGCTCTCACCCCAAATCATATTTTACTTGGAACATCCAACGGTTCTAAGTCCCCTGGAAAATTCGAAACTTGCGACCAATACGTAAAGAGCTCGTGGCGACATTCCCAATACTTAGCAGAATGTTTTTGGAAAAGGTGGCTCACGGAAGTCTTGCCGCTAATGACACGCAGAGCTAAATGGCACAATAGGATCAAGCCAATTGCGGTTGGAGATGTAGTAATAATAGTCGATCCCAGCTTGCCTCGTCATACATGGCCAAAAGGAATAGTGACAAATACAGTCTTAGCCAAAGACGGCCAAGTGAGAAGCGCATACGTTCGAACAGAAAGTGGGGTATACCATCGACCTGCCGCTAAGATTGCTGTTTTGGACGTTCGTACACCAGAAAGCAGCGCCGAAACTTCTGAGAGTACTGACTCCCTCAGTCGTCATACCGGGGGCCAGGATGTTGAGTACCCGTGCCGCTCTGGGTACTAAGTACCAAACCGCAACAGCGGGCGTTATAATTCGACAACACTAGCAAACGTCAAAACCTTCTTTTTGGCGGAAATAAGCGACAAAGGAAGACGTCACAGCGGAAACAACTCCAGCGTAATTTTTTTAAGAATAAAATTTATTAAAGATTAAGGCAATAGCCAAGTAAGTCTCTGAATGGACTAAATTTAGTTTGAATTTCATTTACAATTATATTTGTTATCTAGTTTTAAAGCGCCGTTTTCACCTTTAAATGAAATAATAAAAGGAAACACGTGAAGCTATATAACTTGGCATATTTGTTGTTGGAGTGAGGTGTCTTCAACAATTCTTTAAGACTTAATCACTGTTGGAGTGAAATGTCTCCAACAAGTACCTTTTATCCTTACCGATGTCCGTGAATTTTTTGTTACCGTTTCTTACCATTATTTTATTATTTAGATTTATATGATTTAAAAAATTATTATTATGGCGCAGCGTCCAATTAGTAATCTTGCCATGCTCGAAAGCAGGAAATGTAAGAGGTTCTTATACGTAGGAAAATTGATATTTTAAATGTTCAGGAAGCTAAATGGGCGAATACGGGTAGGTAATAACTCAAGATATTTACAATTACGTAGTCGGTTCTTTGAATTATTTTATTACGGTGTTCAAAATGGGAAAAACAGTGTAGGTATTGTTGTTAGAGAAGTTCTTTTGGGAAACATTGTAGGCGTCTTTACGAAGATTGACAAGCTTATGAATATTAAAATAGTTATTGAGAGAATATTATTAGTGCTTATGCCCCGCAGGTAGGTTGCAATCAAGGGGAGAAATACGCTTTCTGGTTAGCTTTCAATACATTGTTAGCAGAGATTCCTTGTGAGGAAAATGTTTTCGTAGGTGCAGATTTGAACGGGCATATGGGTCATTCTTTTACAAATCGTACACCTAAAAAGACGAGGGTACTTGAAATTTCTCGAAACTTTTTTTGTGTATTATATATGTAAAACAAGTCGACATGTATGTAATTTTTTTTTGTTTTTGTTTTTTTTAAAGAAATTATCGTTGAATTAATAATCACATAGTTAGCGATTTTGCTTGTCTTTGGAGGCTGATATCTTCACTTCAGTTTGTCAAAAATCCAAAAATCTTTTTTTATCCTGCATGAAATTGAGTCCACTTTTTAGGAAAATTTTCAAAAAAATTTTATACCGTTAAATAGTAAGAAATTTCGACAATTTAAATGTTTAAAGTCGATTTTTCTACACTAGCCCAGACGATAGAAAATTGAAACATACGTCATCGGATTCCTTGTTCAATTCTCTATCAAAGTCATGTTTCAAAAAAGTGGCGCCGTTATTCATAAAGTTAGAAAAAATTAATAAAAATAAAAAAACGACACGTTTCAGTTCCTTTCGTACTGTACTTTGCTGAGAGCAAATCAAAATGCAAAAAAAAGCTTAAGGTGAGATGACACTACGTGTGCAATTCACATATAATTGCTCAAAAAAATGTGTGACACATCTAAAACAAATAAAATTTGAAGCACATTTATTTGCTCAGGGTATTACACTACGTGTGCAATGCACACATAATTGCTCAAAAAATGTGTGACACATCTGAAAAATAATTGCACATATAACATTTTCTCGCACAAAATATGGACAAATCACACATGTTGATTGCGCAATGGTACTAGGTTTCGTTTTTTAAAGATTGCAATGAAAATAATGTCCAACTTTGGAGATTTCAGAGACAGTTAAGATAATCGAAATCTTTAAAACTAAAAGTAATGACAGTATTTAAGCATTTACCTAAACTGTGTTCTAACCTCACACAAAAAAACAAATGTTCAGCAGATTGTACTGTATGGGGAAACAGTTTCACGTGTACATATTTTTACAAAATGTTTGTGCAGTTGAAATTTGGGTTGATTACATTACGTGTGCAACGCACACATTTTATTTGTAAAATATTGTAAGAATTATTTTGAGCAAACAAATTATTCGTCGATTTCATTACGTGTGCAATCTTTATGACGTTAGTGAGCAAATATTCGTGTATTGCACACGTAGTGTCATCTCACCTTTACTGAGTTTACGTTTGCCTAGTTCCGAAAAATCGAAATAAGCGAAAATACAATCCGTTTGCCATTGCCGTTTGCCAAACATGCTTTGCGCTGCGCAATAAACTAATTGTTTCTAACTTTATGAATAACGGCGCCACTTTTTTGAAACATGACTTTGATAGAGAATTGAACAAGGAATCCGATGACGTATGTTTCAATTTTCTATCGTCTGGGCTAGTGTAGAAAAATCGACTTTAAACATTTAAATTGTCGAAATTTCTTACTATTTAACGGTATAAAATTTTTTTGAAAATTTTCCTAAAAAGTGGACTCAATTTCATGCAGGATAAAAAAAGATTTTTGGATTTTTGACAAACTGAAGTGAAGATATCAGCCTCCAAAGACAAGCAAAATCGCTAACTATGTGATTATTAATTCAACGATAATTTCTTTAAAAAAAACAAAAACAAAAAAAAATTACATACATGTCGACTTGTTTTACATATATAATACACAAAAAAAGTTTCGAGAAATTTCAAGTACCCTCGTCTTTTTAGGTGTACGATTTGTAAAAGAATGACCCATATGCCCGTTCAAATCTGCACCTACGAAAACATTTTCCTCACAAGGAATCTCTGCTAACAATGTATTGAAAGCTAACCAGAAAGCGTATTTCTCCCCTTGATTGCAACCTACCTGCGGGGCATAAGCACTAATAATATTCTCTCAATAACTATTTTAATATTCATAAGCTTGTCAATCTTCGTAAAGACGCCTACAATGTTTCCCAAAAGAACTTCTCTAACAACAATACCTACACTGTTTTTCCCCATTTTGAACACCGTAATAAAATAATTCAAAGAACCGACTACGTAATTGTAAATATCTTGAGTTATTACCTACCCGTATTCGCCCATTTAGCTTCCTGAACATTTAAAATATCAATTTTCCTACGTATAAGAACCTCTTACATTTCCTGCTTTCGAGCATGGCAAGATTACTAATTGGACGCTGCGCCATAATAATAATTTTTTAAATCATATAAATCTAAATAATAAAATAATGGTAAGAAACGGTAACAAAAAATTCACGGACATCGGTAAGGATAAAAGGTACTTGTTGGAGACATTTCACTCCAACAGTGATTAAGTCTTAAAGAATTGTTGAAGACACCTCACTCCAACAACAAATATGCCAAGTTATATAGCTTCACGTGTTTCCTTTTATTATTTCATTTAAAGGTGAAAACGGCGCTTTAAAACTAGATAACAAATATAATTGTAAATGAAATTCAAACTAAATTTAGTCCATTCAGAGACTTACTTGGCTATTGCCTTAATCTTTAATAAATTTTATTCTTAAAAAAATTACGCTGGAGTTGTTTCCGCTGTGACGTCTTCCTTTGTCGCTTATTTCCGCCAAAAAGAAGGTTTTGACGTTTGCTAGTGTTGTCGAATTATAACGCCCGCTGTTGCGGTTTGGTACTTAGTACCCAGAGCGGCACGGGTACTCAACATCCTGGCCCCCGGTATGACGACTGAGGGAGTCAGTACTCTCAGAAGTTTCGGCGCTGCTTTCTGGTGTACGAACGTCCAAAACAGCAATCTTAGCGGCAGGTCGATGGTATACCCCACTTTCTGTTCGAACGTATGCGCTTCTCACTTGGCCGTCTTTGGCTAAGACTGTATTTGTCACTATTCCTTTTGGCCATGTATGACGAGGCAAGCTGGGATCGACTATTATTACTACATCTCCAACCGCAATTGGCTTGATCCTATTGTGCCATTTAGCTCTGCGTGTCATTAGCGGCAAGACTTCCGTGAGCCACCTTTTCCAAAAACATTCTGCTAAGTATTGGGAATGTCGCCACGAGCTCTTTACGTATTGGTCGCAAGTTTCGAATTTTCCAGGGGACTTAGAACCGTTGGATGTTCCAAGTAAAATATGATTTGGGGTGAGAGCCTCTTGATCCATTGAGTCCAGGGATACGTAGGTCAGAGGTCGACTGTTAATGATGCTCTCCACCTCAATCAATAAGTTGTGTAATTTTTCGTCATTCAGGTTGGTAGTCGGAGATATAATTTTGTAAAGAACGTTCTTCGCGGTTCGGATCATACGCTCCCACGCGCCTCCCATATGTGGACTTGCGGGGGGTAAAAATGACCACTTTGTATCGCTGGTTGTAAATTGTTCTTGTAATTTTGCAGCGTCTAGGTCCTTATAGGCTTCTCGGAGTTCTTTTTCGGCCGCAGTAAAATTAGTGCCGTTGTCGCTGTAGAACATGTGCGGTGAACCTCTTCTTCCCACAAAATTACGTATCGCCATGATACACGAGTTCATTGACAACGACTGCGCCACTTCGATATGTACGGCGCGGCAAGTTAAGCACGTAAACATTACGCCGTACCTTTTTTCTTTATGCCGGCCGACAACCACATTGAACGGTCCAAAGAAGTCCACGCCAGTATGTGTGAATGGCTGTGTAGGTGCTGATAAGCGTCCCTCTGGCAGTTGGCCCATTTCCGGTATGATTGGCATCGCCGAATTGTTTCTGCAAAATTGACAGGCCCTACGTATCGATCTTAAAGATGACCTTAGACCTGCTATAAAAAACTTTTGCCTTATTTCATTTAAGACAGTGTCATGATGAACATGATGGTATTTTCTATGGTACCAATCAATAAGTAAAAAAACTACCCGGTGTAGCTTAGGCAGAATTATTGGATTTTTCGTATCAAATTTAACGGGAGCATTATCTATCCGACCTTTTATTCGTAAAATATTGTTTTTGTCCAAATAAGGGGACAGCTTTTTTAAAGGGCTTGTCTTATGCAAGGCAGAGTCAGGATAACGCTTAAGGGAATCAATTTCAGAAAAATACTCATCACGTTGGGCAATGCGATATAGTTCACTTTCTGCCCAGTGAAGCTCTTCTGCCGTAAGTGCAGGCTGCGTTGCCTCGTGTAAACCAAACTTTCTATTATGCACTTTAATTTTTAAATTGTGCACAAAATGCTTTACATACGCCATGCTGCGCCAAAGATACTCCCATTTAGAAAAACGCCTCAATTCCAGTTTAAACCCTGGTGTCACGACCTGTATTCCCACCAACTTTTTATCGATTTCTGTGTCGTTATCCTTTTCAGAGTCTGACTTAAAACGCACATTTTGCGTGGGCCATTTATCTGGGGTTAATGTCAAGAATAATGGTCCAGAAAACCAGCTATCGTTTGAATCAAATTCTACCGTGTTTTTTAATTTTGTAGCCTTATCAGCCACATTCTCTTTCGATGGCATATAGAACCATTTTGCCACGTCAGTAAGTTCCTGAATCTCAGCCACCCTAAACATAACAAATTGTTTGTACTTTCGGGGGTTCTCGCGAAGCCAACACAAAATTGTCTTGGAATCCGTCCAATAATATACATTATGAACCTTAATGTCGTGGTTTTCTTCGATACTTTTGGCCAAGCGTGCTCCCAATAATGCACCTGAAAGCTCCATGCGAGGGATTGAGAGGGGGCGGATCGGCGCTACCTTAGTTTTGGCTCCAACTAACGCTACTCTCACTTTGTCGCCACACTCAATTCGAAAATATGCTACTGCTGCATAGGCTTCTGCGCTTGCATCAACGAATATATGCAAATCGATTACAGAGCTTGAGCTCTGAAACTCCCCAAAATAGCACCTAGGAATGTGCACTTTTTTGATGTCTTGAAAACGCGCAAGCCACTTTCCCCAAGCTTCTTCTAACTCCAGCGGAATGGTATCGTCCCAATCGATACCTTTCCTCCAAACTTCTTGAAGTAAGATTTTTACCCGTACGGTGTAGAAGGACACGAAACCTAAAGGATCGAAAACAGACATTATTAACCTTAAAAGCTCACGTTTAGTAGGTAGCTTCGTGCCGTTTAATATCTCAGCGCTGGCCTTGGTAAATTTGGTGTTAAAGATAAATTGGTCATCCTGCGTGTGCCACCATAGTCCTAAAACTTTATCTGGCTCAATTACTTGATCAATTACTTGAGCTGCGTTGCAAAATTTTTCTTCAAGTGTTAAACCCTGTACAAATCGTATCACCTCTTGCGAATTTGACAACCAATTTCTAATTTCAAAATTTCCATTTTGATGAACTAGCTTCACGTCTCTAACGAGATCAATTGCCTCTGCGACCGTGTCTACACTGTCAAGCATGTCGTCCATGTAGTGACGCTCCAAAATAGACTTTGCCGCTCTCGGAAAGAGTGCTGCATGTTCCTTTGCATTTTTATTCTTTGCGCATTGTGCAATGCAAGGGGAGCAAGTAGCTCCAAAACTACAAACCTGGAGAACATATGTTCTAGGAGGCATATTGACTTGACAATTTCGCCAGAGAAAACGCTGTGAGTTTTGGTCATCATTGTGAATTTTCACTCTGTGAAACATTTCACAAATGTCTCCACAAATGCCAATTTTCCCTATACGAAAATTGTACAAAATTCCAACTAGAGGGCGCAATAAATCGGGACCCGATTCCAAGCATTTGTTTAATGATACTCCTGAATATTCTGCTGCTGCATCCCAAACAATCCTTGTTTTGTGGGGTTTATTAGGATTATTTACAGAAAATATTGGCAAGTACCACCTGCGTGGGTGTCCTTTCAGCGTTTCGGCCTCATTCAGCTCTCGTATATATTGCTTCTGAAGCATTCCTTCTATGAGCGTATTCACTTGAAGCATTAGGTCAGGATTTTGTAAAAGCTTCCTTTCAAAACTCGCCAGCCTTCTCAGGGCCATAAAACGGTTGTCTGGCAGCGTGGTGTCCTTAGAACGCCAAAATAATTTGGCGGTGAACTTATTCCCTGTCCTTTCTACGAGTTTCTCATATTTTTCTATAGAGGAATTAACTATTTCTTCTTTTCGACTCTCCATTGCGGATCTATCTAACTTCATATTTTCATTCATTAGCCTGTTTAATGCGATATCATCATCACATTGACAAACATGGAACTGTGATATCTTATTAAAGGACTCACTACGATCGTTTTCTAAAGCTCCAAAAATTGTCCAACCTAATCTGGTTTTGGCCGCAGCCGGTTCACTAATTTTGCCTTCTCTGAACTTTAGAGGCATTGTGACGTATTTATTGTTTAGCCCAATAATCATACTTGGGCTCACATTTTCATAAGACTGTATCGGTAACCCTTTTAAATAACTATATCTTTCGGACATTTCTTTTATAATCATCGTTTGGACGGGTAAATTTAATGTTTCAACGGCGTGTACGTCGCGTAATTGCATTTTCTTTCCGCTTTTACCTTCTACCGATATCTTCAAGTCCAATAATTCGGCGTTTGGCTCCGAACGAGTAGAACCGTCCGTCCAGCTAATGCAGAGATCGGCCTTAGTCCCTTTCAGGTTTAACTTATTGATAATCTGCTTTTCTACCATTGTCGGGCCAGATCCGTCATCCAACAGCGCGAATATTTTAATACTATTATTGTTCCCGTGAATGGTTATCGGTACGATTTTAAATAATATTTTTGAGGTTTTAGTCATATGGACCGCAACTTGCTGCTCATTTTTTCCATTCTCATTCATAATATTCTTATCATTATTTTCCTCAAAGGGTTTGTGTAACAAAGGGTGGTGTTTAGAGGTGCAGCCTTTCGTACCGCAAGCCTTACGTGCCCTACATTTTTTAAATTCATGAGGTTTAAGACAAGAACGACAAAGACGCTCCTCACGTAAAAACTGCCATTTTTCTTTATACGGCAGTTCTTTAAATTGAGCGCAGATCGAAATTGGATGGCTTTGAGAGCAACAAAGGCATTTGTCAGCCTTTGCATCTTTTTGGGCATTATTCCCAGAATTATTGTCTGATTGATCATGGAACCCAACTCTCTGTGGCTTCTTTTTCTCTTCGCGTTGTGCGGACAATCCGTATGTAACAACACTACTGGCGGCGGTAGCCCTTTCAAACAACCATTTGTTAAAGTGAATCAAATTTAAATTTTGTTGCCTTGTGTGTAAAGCCCACTCTAAACGTTGTTGGGCTGGAAGCTTTTCCAAGAGTTCATTTAATAGAATGGGATTATCCAAATGCGACTTCAGATTGCATGCTTCCATTGTCGAAACTAAATTTTTAACTTCTAATGCGAATGATATTAAGGTTTCAAGTTTATTTACATTGACATTATTTGTCGCACGTATTTTGCTTAAAAGGCTATTTATTATGCTTTCCGGCTTACCGAAAATCATTTTTAATGTCGCGATCACATCTGGCACTAAGGCCGGAATTAGGAGTTGACTGCTTACCATTTCACGTGCTTGCCCTTTAAGAGCATGCTGTAAGCGCAAAAGATTTTCGTCTAAGGAATATCCGCACACACGCGTAGAGTTTTCGAAGCTACTAATGAAAGCAGGCCACTCTTCTGGTTTGCCTGTAAATACCGGGAGTTCTTTTGGGACAGCATGACGTGCATTTATCTGTTCAGCACGCAAAAACGCAGACTGCCCCATAGCACCTAATGAGAGGTTATTCACATGGCCATAGCGGCTGGAAGTAAATATATTTCCCGCGTTAACCTGTTCAGCTGTGCTTAAGGTTTCCCTTTCATCATTTTTTGTGCTGAGCCTCTCAAGCTCGCTAACTAGTTCTGCCCTCTTTCGCCTATAGTAATCATCAATACGTTTGCGTTCTTCACGAAACCTAACTTCATATTCAAGATCAATACTTTTTGGTATGTCAAATGCATTTTCAATTCGGTTTACCTGTGGATTACCCGGAATACCTTCTGAATGTGTGTGTGTCGTACTCCGCTTTTCCTTTGTCGAGCTGCCGCCGTTGGAGACATGTTGACCACGTGCATTGTTTCTTGACTTTACGCCTTTTGAGCGGCCATTCACATCTTTTTCAGATTTTTCAGCATCGTCGCAATTGGCGTTGCGTATTTTACAGCCAGCACAAACCCAGTCCTTGTCAGCTACTTCATCCGTCACTTGTACGCATTCATAGTGAAACCACTTGTCGCAGTCATCACATTGAACCATGTCGTGCTCTCTGGTCTCTCCGCATATAGGACAGTTCACATCTACTCCAGCACCCATCGACCCGTTTATTAAGGAATCCATAATCGTATATTGCCTGATTATGCTACCAGCACTCTTACTTAGCCAGTCGCAACACACAGCGTGATCTTGGCTCAAACGAACGATCCAACGCTCTATTCCAGATGCTTTGGATCCGATTCCTTGGATCAATGCAAGGAAATTCTTCTCAGCTTAGAATCCAATTTTAAAGAATTGTTGGAGACATTTCACTCCAACAGTGATTAAGTCTTAAAGAATTGTTGAAGACACCTCACTCCAACAACAAATATGCCAAGTTATATAGCTTCACGTGTTTCCTTTTATTATTTCATTTAAAGGTGAAAACGGCGCTTTAAAACTAGATAACAAATATAATTGTAAATGAAATTCAAACTAAATTTAGTCCATTCAGAGACTTACTTGGCTATTGCCTTAATCTTTAATAAATTTTATTCTTAAAAAAATTACGCTGGAGTTGTTTCCGCTGTGACGTCTTCCTTTGTCGCTTATTTCCGCCAAAAAGAAGGTTTTGACGTTTGCTAGTGTTGTCGAATTATAACGCCCGCTGTTGCGGTTTGGTACTTAGTACCCAGAGCGGCACGGGTACTCAACAGTACTTATAATTGAATAGGTATATACCGGTAGTTGTTATGGAATAAATTTTACAAAAAAAACTTCAATCACAATCAATCAGTCATCAGTCCAGGTAAAACTAAATTTATATCATTGAGCCTTAATATTCTGCAATGGTTTGTCCTCTAATTCGAGTTATATGGCTACTTATACAGCCCTTCGGTTTGATGTGCTCTGTAGTCCGTGAGTACTTTTAAAGGAACTTAATTCATAAGTAAGGGTTATCTTCATAGCCTGTCCTCAATCAGGATATAGATTTTAAATTATCAACTTTTGAGGGGCTCATTAAAATATTGGGATTTCAAATCGAATTTTAAAGCAGCCGTGAGAAACAAGCGGTCTTATAAAAATGTCTCCTCCATCCGTAGATAAAAAAAATGCTATTGCATTCAGAAAATGAAACAGCAGTTGAGAACTTAAATGTTTTCTCTTCACTGTAAATTTCTAAATTATCCTCAGACATCCTGATCGAGGTACTCATACTATTTATAGCAAAAACTGTAGAAACCGCATTTTTAATTAATGTGATAAAGTTTAGAATGGCATTAGAAACATAAATGAAGTTTCAATGGGTTAATACCGTTAATTCCGTACTTACTTAAAGAACATTTTACTCATTGGGCTGCCGAGTTCTGAAATTGAGCTCGTGGTCTTGAGATTGAAAAGCTGTACGAAGAGAAAAACAAAAAAGCAAATACTGTTCTCGAATTTGGTCTATCCTTTCGGGAGGAGAGAGTTCCACACAGACTGATTTTATGAGGTTAAAGCCAATGTTTAATATCCTCGTTTTTAAGTCGAAACGGAAACTCACAAAATTCGCTCTGGCTTCTACAAATTGAAGTCGCAGATTTGCAAAAAAGTTTTTCGCGGAATACTGGTCGTTGCATAACCCATTGAAACGTGCATTTGTGGAAAGCTATCTTCTTAAATATAGTCAGATGAAAAGGGTTAACGATTAACGGTTTGTAGCCATGTTCTTAAAGTCAATGAAACTATTTGAAAGAGCTATTGACGTTTACTTCAAAAGAGCGGATAATTTTTTATAATTTTTTAACTGCTGAAAATCAATCTTCTATTGAACGTTAAATTAATATGAAAGCGTGTCTTGTTATATTTCCTTTTTTCATATTTTCCAGAAGCGAAGGGATTTTCGAAACACAAATTCAAACACAAAATGAACAAATTTAAATAAAAAACAAGTAAGGGTGTTATAGTCAGGCGAGCCTGACAATAGAATACCCGACACAGACACTTATGTTCGAATAATTTTTAATATCGAGAGGTGTTTAAGGACATATTGGGCCCATATACCGACTTTTGTTAAATTTCTTTATAAAAACCGCTCATTTGCCACGCCCAATTTTTCAATTTTTTTGGGATTCTAATCGGACCCTTATATATAGGCTTAAATTCTAAGTTTCATTGAAATATTTCAAAAAAGTCCGCTTTTGAGGCACTTTTGGGATTTTTTTGACAGACCCTAGTACTAGAGGTACCCTTAATAATGGTTCTATCGAAAAAATGTTTGGGGAGAACGTTACTGGCTATCAAGGAAACATACGTGCCAACTTTCGTTTAAGTCCCATTTGTATTTCGGGTGTAGGAGACAATTTTCGAAAAACGCCCTTATGCCACGCCCACTTTTCAAATGTTTTGAAATCATATTACTTGCCTTTAAACATGTTCAAATACCAAGTTTCATCAAAATATCTTGAAAAACTCAGGTTTTAGAGCAGTTTTTGTGATTTTCATAACAGACCCTAGTACTGGAGGTACCCCTAAAAATGGTCCGATCGGGTCCATTCTCAAACTTGTTCTTACTCATGTCCCCGTGAGCACGCATACCAAATTTTGTCAAGATAGCTCAACTCCTTCGATAAGATAACTGTATACAGACAGACGGACAGACGGACAGACAGACAGACAGACAGACGGACATGTCTAAATCGAATCTCCTGGTGACGCTGATCATTTCTATATACATTTTGTATGGTCTATCTCGACTGGTTCTGGGTGTTACACACAACCCAACAAACGCAATATACCCTCGACACAGAGTGTGTCGGGTATAACCAGGGACCGGAACAGTTATAACTTTTATAATAAAAGTTTAACAAAAACAGACAATTTTTGACATTTATTTTATTTGAAAATTATTACTTTTGACAAAAAAATATTTGTCTCAGTTAAACAGTTATCGTTTGACTGAAAAACTAAAAGTCTTTACTTATTAGTTGATATTACACTTTTTTAAAAAGTTAAAAAAATAAAAGGCATCCAAGAATCTCATAGAGAATGGCCTGAAGATTACAATGTTATCAAAATTTTTCCTGTGTGTAATTTTTTTGGTACTGCTTTTTAAAAATTTGAAAAACATCGAAACTGTTATTTTCAGTCCCTGAAAAAAACAAAGTGAGCCAGAAATTTATTTTTGTTTTAAATGTAAATAATCAAAGATAATAGATTATAAGGTTACGACCACACAATACGTTACGACAATCAGAGTTCAAAATTTTATTCTTCTATTTTATTATGATTTCTACACTGAGCGAAAACGACGGTTGTGTAATTTACAACGATTCGTAGTATACTACGATCGTAGTTATTTTAGAGCAAAACTGTAGTACGGACGTATTCAAACATGACTTAAACAGCCATGCGCATTCTTTAGGAGCAAATTTCTTTACACACGTATTTAAAAAACTTCTATAAAAAACACGTAAAATAGTTTTCATTTGACTTTAAGTAACATATTTAGTCCACGCGAATTAGATATCTCCGTGGCGTACGGGTAGCGTATTCGCTCAGCAATCCGAAGGGCTCGGGTTCAAATCCTACAGCAGGCGACTGAAATGTGTGAAAAATGGGAACTTTTCAAGCAAGTAGAAAAATATTAAAGGTAAAACAGGACAGCTAGAATGAGAAATGTAGCTTTCCCCAACCGTATAGATAAGAGAGAAGAGAGGGCCCATCCCGGCTTTCTAAAATGTATTTTTTTTGTTGCGTAAAATATTAAGTTTTAAAGCTTTTTATTCCTGTAAGGTTTTTAAATATTATATACCTAAATGTTATGTTATTATTTGTAAAAAAAAAAAAAAAAAAAAAAACGCCGGACCGGGGATCGAACCCGCCGACTTGGGATTTGGTACTACTTTCGTATTTCAAGTTTTTTACTTCGCTTGTGGTTATTTTAACTACGTCCGTTAATAGAGCCAAATCATTGCTGTTCGTAGTTAACTTAACTACGTTTTTGTTATTTTTACTACGATTTTTAGCTCAGTGTGGTTGCCGCCCCAATCATTAACATGATAGAAATATTGATAAATTTAAGAATTTTCATAAGCATAAAATAACCTCAATCCGACTTTCATTTCAATTCTTCTATTAAATGCAGATGAAAGAGACAAATCGCACACTAATCACTAAACCGGCACAATTCAAAAATTTTTCAATCATTTTTTTCATGTTCGCCAACACTTTTTTGCACGAAAGGGACCACTTGGAAAATTCAGATTTATATTTATTGATTCTGCAGTTAATTAGGAATAATATAAAATTTTAAAAAAAATCTGATTTTACAGGCGTCGAGAGTTATATGACTTCCAGACTGTCAACTTAAAATCTGAATTTAGCTCCTTAAGTTGAATATAGAAAATATCCTTTCAGACTGTAAATTCTGAGTTTACGAGCTCACACGCCTGTTCGAACTTAAATTAGATGTTTGCTTTGATTGATCGAAAAGATATCGTGGTATAGTGGATAGGCCTCCGCCTTGGAATCCGGGCGCAAACAAGATTATTTGGGGAGAAAGATATTTTATTTATTTTTATTATTAAAACAAACGAAAATTCATTTCACCTCTAATGATTTGAAAAAAGAAGCACACAGGTAATTTCATCGTTGTCAAAAAAGGTAGTGAAATGTAAGGGTTGCAGCAACGAATGCCTAAACTCATGAGTTTATTTCTGAATTTAAATACCCTAAACTCAGTTTAAACTCACTACTAAAGTCTACTTAAGGTACTAAATTCAGTTTAACGCAATAGTCTGGAAACCATATTATAGGCTGTTTGCACGAGAAATGCAAAATTTTGAGCTGTGCCGATTTAGTGTTTAGTGTGCGATATGGGCATTTCCGCAGAAAAGTCTACCGGGACAAAAAAAAATAAAAGTATAGAATATATTTTTTTGATCATATTTTCATAGAATAATTTAAAAGTAAGGTACTTGAAGAAGACTGTGTAACGAATGGAGAATGAACTTTCAAGAGAGGCTAAAAAAAATACAACAATTTATACAAGTTGCAATTTCATTTCCATTCTTTGGTCTTGGCACGGGAATCTTTTTCACGTGCACGTAGATATGCTTTGCGCACATGCATGACAAAAGAATTACGGATTTTAAGTGTATAGTATTGCTTGGGGTAATACTGTCGTTGCTCTCCTTGAAAAATCACTGCACGGAAGATGAGCTGTGCTTCTCTGTACTCCACCCAACGACATTAGTGACAAAACAGCAACGGTCGTGTTTCCGAGGCTGCGCTTCTCCATAAACCGAAGAATAAAAGCACCCAATTTCCATCTCCGTGAGTCGTTTTTAAGGAACAAGATTCCATTAATTTCAGCATACAACGAGAGACTTGAATGCAGCTACGTCTTGGATGGATAAGCGAATATATAAATCCATCCGTGACGAGAGGCTGGATGAGCTGTTAGTATAAACGAATGAAAGGCCGAAATGACATTTGCACCAAATAAAAGATTTCGTTCAGGCATACATGCCTTTCTTGTACATCTGCCTGGGGCAGTAATGTTGAAAGTAAAGCAACAAAAAAACCCAAACAGATACGACCGACGCACAGTGGGCCAAATGCTGAATTTGGTTCTAAATTGGTCCAAAAATGAGATGTTCACAAAATATAATTTGTTCGTTATTTACGCTTTCAATATCGCCAAATTGATGGCGGTATACAGTTTTCTTTGTTTCTTGCAAAATCAACATTGCATCTCGCGATTTTTGAGGTATATTTTTCGCCTGCGGCGCTTTTTCCAATATGTAAGAACCACAAAATTTTTTTGCAAAATTCGCGCGCTACTTTCAAACTTCACAATTTCAATCTCTTTGTTATTATTGCGGTGGTCCTGAAAAATACCGATTTGTGAGCGTTTAAGGGGTGCCAGTATCGCTTTCTGTGTCATTCTCAACATAGCTGTCACTGGATTCAGATTCCTCCGATAACCGGTGCTGCTCCCTTACGGGCTGGTATACCTCTGCAGCGGCCTTAAAAAATTCCACAAGAGGATCTGCATTTCTGGCTCTGCATTCTCGCAAAAACATGAACTTCGCCAAATTGCTCCGGAAATATGATTTCCGCCGGGAGTACTTCGTGTTGGTGTGGGCTCCTGTGTCCCGATTCTTGAAGGTCTCGCTGTGATTCACAGTGAGATGGTGATACCCTTCAGCTTCCAAACAATCATATGCCTAGAAATTCATCTTTTTCCTTAGTATATCTTTTAATTATTTATAATTGGCAAAACTGCTCAAAGATGTCAGCACCAGCAACATAAAAATGTTCATACATTTCTTCGCATTCTTAATTTACTTAACAAAATCTAACCACATTATATACAGCTACACAAACCCATTTTCCCGCGCCTAACACCAATACTTTACATAAAGATAGCCGAAGGCCTTAGATGCTAGTGCTTTTAACCTTTTTAAGTAATTTATTACTTAAGCTATATGTATATAAATAAATAAATAAATATTTATAATTGGTACCTACTTTCCAGCAATTCGACACAATTGTTGAGCCAGGCTCAACCCACTCCTTAATCAAGGGACTAACGGTTTCGATGTCACGTCTCTCCACTGGTACGAAAAAGGCAGTGCCACTCTCCCTCTCATAACCAACAAAAACCCATTGCCCTTCGACACGGTGACCTCTGTGATATTTGCGCCTTCCAAACTTAGATTCATCTATTTCGACGATCTTTCCTGTGCCTCCCACACATATTGAAACTTGAAAATTAGTTAAATTCTTGAGAAACAACTTACCAATCTTCCCATGGTGCTCAAACATTTTGTAAACTACCACTTCACTGTGGAAGGAATTCCAATCTACCGCCGTCCGCTTCGATATGGATGTCGTTTTCATTATATGGCTTAGTGGCAGGCTCTCTACCCAGAGGAATGAGAAACACACAATTTGGCACAGAGATAGGTATGACCCTTCAAAAAACGTATTTCGACGAATCGACACTCTCTCTGTGCACTGTGTTTTCTTCTTTTTCCCGTTGGGATGTTTTTGGTGACACCGCCATATATAGCCATCTCCGATATCTTGCCTGCACGATAGGACCATAATTCCTCCCTTCACGCACTTCACCTCACCATTCTCGGCTATCAGTTGCCACTCCTGAAGCTTCTGCATGGCACTAAGTGGTGGAGCATCGGTAAGATTGCTTTCGAACAATTGAAAAATTTCAAAAATCTACTGCATCATGAAAAGTTTGGTTAAAAAATTCGAAATTTTCTCTTTTAACGAAATTTTTCGACACCGTTTTTCCGGTGAAATGGGCAAACAAAATATAAGTATGCAAAATGCAAAAAATATGACAGCATTTTCAACAATTGTTCTATGCTTTGCCGACCATTTTAGGTATATATAGTAGGTATATATATGTAAAATGGGGCTAACACGCCTAACACGCATGTAACTCGCTCATCTCTAGTAGAGTGCTAGTCTCATCGCTAGTTAATCAGCTGTCTCAGCAGCAATCAAGCAATCAAGTTGATCGTAAGCCGTACGTGCGCCGGGAGTGAGTTCTTGTTCTAAATTCAAGCCGTTGCCGTGAAGAAGAGTCAAAACCGCCGTTCGCTAATTAACAAGATCCCATTTAAGCCGCCGTGAGGAATTGTCGTTGTGAAGATAAGCTTACTGAACTAATTTAACTTTTGTATATTTTCATAAACTTTCGGATTTTAATGAACTTTCTCTTAAAAACAAACAACTGAATTCAATAAACTAACATTTAATTATAACATAAAGCTCACACGTTTACATCTGGGGGCTCAACCGGGATAGCTAAAATGGAGGTATATATATGTAGGTATAGCGTCTTTATGGAGTTGCTCGCTAAAAAATCGTAGGCCGAAATGTGCGTCTTTAGTGTCTTTAATTTTTAGGCAATCGTCACTTTTGGCTTTTTAAATATTTTTTATACATTAGAAACAATAACTCCTTTGCTCTAAAAAAATGGAAAAACCTGCTGCTAATTTTTGCTCCTTTCCTTAATTTTAGTTTAAGTGGCAATACTAAGGGAGGAAGTGTTTAAAGTTTGGATGAACGCGCCTTGCAGCAATAATAAATCGGAAAGGGGTTTTGAGTTCTTCATCAATAAAAACGGATTAGAAAACGAACGCAACGATAAAAAATTTAAACAGGCAAAGCAAATTGTCCACAAATTTGTTCATGACCTTAGCGTGAAATAGCAATGTGCTAATAGGATAAGACAAAGAAAGCGAAAAGAAATTATCTGGGTCCTCTGTCTCTGACACATGCTTACCACAAAAAGATTAAGAAGAGTAAGACGACTGAATTTTTACACGTTTCTTCGCTTGTTTCGCTGGAAAAAGAGATACTTCAGATATGTTAAATTAATTGAACGCCTCTCCAACGAAAGCAACTGAAATTTAGAAGCAAGTACTTGTCTACACGGAGAGAAATAAGTGCCCGAAATAGGTGGACCACGAATATGACGTGGTGAAATATATTCCGTCCAATCGTGGAGAATGCCCCTTTCTATATTGTTATATAGAATATATTTTAAATTGCAGGAGATCAAAAATTTAGTTAGGCACAATTATGCATATGTAATTGCTTTTGCTTGTATGTATATAAATCGATACAATTACATATATCATTGCAGGCGATTAGATATTTAATTGGACGGAATTATATATTTAATTGAAATTTGTATCATTTGATATAATTGCATATATTATGTGTAGTAAAAAGAAATCCATTATTTTTGCATTAAATTGAGGGCTTTATTTAAGATAGTTAGAATGACCCGATTTAGGTAAAATATGCGCCGTTTTGTTCGATAACTTGTTGCCATTTTAAAGGTAATTTCATTATGCCTCTCTCATAGAAGCCCTCGTTCCTATTAGCAAAAAATTGAGACAGTCGAATTTCAGAAGCCTCTCTTGAAGCGAATGTTTCACCAGCAAAATTGTTCGCCATGGACAGGAACAGATAGTAATCACTTGGTGCCAGGTCCGGACTATAAGGTGGATGCCGAAGAACCTCCCAACCAAACTCCCGGAGCTTCTGGCGAGTCACTATCGATGTGTGTAGCCTGGCGTTGTCCTGATGGAACACAATTCCTCTCCTATTGGCCAAAGCTGGCCGCTTATGGGCGATTGCTTCCTTCAGACGGTCCAATTGTTGACAGTAGAGTTCCGAGTTAAGAGTTTTGCCGTACGTAGAGTTTTGCAGGTAATGAAAAATATAATTGGACGTAATTATGAAAATATAATTACATCGTAGGTACCCAATTACATATGTAATGCCTGCAAAATATAATTGGGTATGTGATATTTTTTCTCTGCGTGTACAACCTTGTATTTGTTCTGTGTAGCCCTTTTACGTCAAGCTGTCTTCATATGCTCTCAGGGCGTGTCCATATCACCGTAGCCTTGTTTCCCGCATTTTTCCAATAAATGGATCAACGCTTACATTACATAACGCTTACGAATGTCCCCGGTTAGAACATGGCCAAGACGAGTAATTCCGGATATCCAGCGGAGCAGTTTTTTCCCACAAATTTTAAATAAAATCAGAAAGACAAAATCATAAGGTTACTTATGAATTGTTAATATCAAAAGCAAATAAAGTGAAAGAAAAAACGCAACCACTTGAACGTTCTTGTCTACTATTGTTTAATAGATATTTTCCTTGTTGCTTTTGACAAACCACGCAGATCCCAGACGTTCAAGCAAAGAACAGGTGGAAAACAAGCTGAAAACATGAAAAAAACGAAGAACTTCCAGCTGAAGTAGACATTCCTGCGAAGAACAAAAGAATGTAAAGTAATAATTAGTTGTTGTGAAGGCGGCTTCAGCCACGCGATAGCAAACACTTCCCATTAAGCTGCAAATACAATAGAAGAAAGTTATAACAAAGCTTCTGTTGAAACACTTGAAACAAAACTTCCGTTGCCAAGACAGGATGAATGTGCAAAGGCTTTACGCCTCAAGCTGTGCACTTCGGCGCTGCCAGTAAAACTCATGATGGATTGCGCAATCTTCACAAAATCGCTTTTGTCATGCTATGATTGCCTTACCGCATTACTAAATAATTCGTCAGAATGTTATCATAAATTTATTTTTTCTCCAGTCGCTTTCACTTGAATTCGAAGTAGAGTACAAAAACTACTGAAAAATCTAGTCGAATTATTGCGCGGAGTGTTACCTTCCTATGTTATGAAACTAGTTTTTCCGTTTCCAATTTGTAAAAACCACCTTTTCCTGATTGATATCAGAAAATGTAATTATGATTTCTGAAACCGTAAACTTGATTTCAGAAATATAAAAATAATCCAAAAAAAATTTTTAATATAAAAGGTTTTATTGAAAACTATCTGTACCCGGCTCGCGTTGCAACGCCTCCAATTTTCAAAGAAACTCACAACGTTTATGTTATTTTGAATCGTTTACATCAAGACTGACATGTTTAACTCCAAAAAGTATTCGTGTTTGATTAACATAATTTACCTAAAGAAAACGACGCCACAGAAAATGTAAGACCTAGATGAGCGCTTTATTGTTGGATATGATCTTTCTGATCGTGTCCGCTCTTCCCTCAATACAGAATAAATTTCTGTATCCCAATGAATAATAAATAATTAAAAACACTTAATAAATTAAATTTTAATTTGTTTATTTATTAGAATTCCTTTAAAAAATCCTCTGCATTTATTCCAAAAATTGATTTGAAAATCTCCTCCGACATAACATTTGGTATCTCCATCTCCAGTGACTGATGAAACGGAGAAAACTAAATTGTCAACTTTTTGATTCTTGGATTTCGGCACTTTTTAAGGGGCTGTTTCCACTACAGTCGCATTTAGCATTTTTCAGCTTCAATTGTTTTAATTTTAATCGACCCGTTCAAATTTTTATTATAGTTCTTAGGAATGAATTCCACATTTTATTCGAGCTTAGGGTCAACATTTCATTATTTTTATGAAATGATAATTTTTAGGCAATCGGAAAAAAACCTATTTTCCTGAATTGCCGAATGTTGGAATAAAACGTGGAATTCATTCCTAAGAATTATAATAAACATTTTTCAGCATTTTTAAAAAATGCTCAAAAATGCGGCTTTGAATTACATGTAATTGTTGTTGTTCTTAAAACAGCATTTTTCAGCATCTTGAGAAAATGCGATAAAAATGCTAAAAACCGTCTAGTTTTCATTGATATTTTCTTCAAATTTTTAACATTTCAAAGCCTACTTCAAAGAATTCAAATATTTTTCCGAACAAAAATTCAAATTTTCACAAAATGCTAAATGCGAAACGCAGTGGAAACGGGTTTCGCATCTTTAAAGATGCAAATGCTAAATGCGGTGTAGTGGAAATAGCCCCTAAGATAACGTATTTTTTTATATTATTTATCCGCAGAGAAATATTACCACCTTCTTTATTTTTACAGGAGGACCTATGTCCTTTCTTGCCCTTTTTGCTCTTTCTTGTTTCTTTTTCATTTTCTTTTTCCATTTTTTAGGTATTAAATTTAACAAAATGGAATCTTTATAGCTTTAGTTCGAAAAAAATTTAGATGATTTTGAAAGTGACATTTTGCTCAAGGAGCTCGTTTAAAAAATTTTTATTATTGAAGTGCTTTGGAGTATAGAGGATAGTTTTGGTTTTCTCTTGGTTGTCTCAACTCGAGAACATGCAACGTAGAGCTGACCATGTGTAAAACAGGGATTTTGCAAATTAAGTCCACAGACCTGCAGCGATTTCCCTTGCTGTACCCGCGACTTCGTACGGGTAGAATTAAAAAAAAAAGGTTTATATTTTTCTTGAATTTTGTTTATTCAATTGTATTTTATTAAAAAATTTTCTTAAACGATATTTGGCGTCCGATTTTCTTCGGCTAGAACAAATATATCAGTGGCACTCCTAGCACGTGAACATGCCACGTATAGTTGCCCATGAGTAAAGCAACCTTTACTTAAATCTATTCCAGCTTTTGTTAACGTTTTTCCTTGGGATTTGTTGATTGTCGTTGCGAATCTTACGTTAACCAGGAATTGCAATCTTTTGAATTCAAAAGGAAAATTTGATGGTATTATTGGAATCCATGGTATAAATACTGTTTCACCTTTTCTGCATCCAGATATTATTCGACCTTCTATTACGTTCCTTTGCAATGACAGTACGCGCAACGTAGTACCATTGCAAAGCTTCGGTGGGTTTAAAGTCCGTAGTAGCATGATGGGGACGCCAACCTAAAGTTCCAGTTTGTGAGATGGTAAACCAGGCACATTTAAACTGTTTAAAAATTCTCTTGGATAATTCACTACTTCATCTGGATTGCAAACCGTATTGATTGAAAGCATAGCTGTTAAAATGCGATTACAATTAGTAATCAATTAAATTACAAGTTCGAAAGAATTGTAATGATTATATAATTTTCCTTTGAAAAAATTTTAATTACTTTTTGATTACGATTACAAGTTATCAGAAATAATTCAGAACTACCCGAAATTACACAAAATATTCAAGAATACCTAGAAATAATCAAAGAAAGAATCCGACTACTTTCACAGTTTTCTTTTTATTATTTTTGATTATTTTGGATATTTTACTTTTAATTTCCATGTTTAACTATATTCTAAAGTGTTTATTTATTTAAAGATTCGAAATTTTTGCGAAATTTAAATTTCACTTTTTTGAATCGTGCATTTCGCAGCGATATATAGCGCTCTATTGGGGTTAATATTTGACCATGGCCACTATTCGCGAAATATTGCTTGTGAATGCTGCATTTCTTCAAACTTTAGTAATTTTATTTTTTACAGTTTTTTATTCTATTATTTGGGTCAAAATAAAGCCCGGTGAAAAGTCTCATTACTGTGCATGCACTCCTTCTATTTTTGTCCAACTTTTGTATGGAATCGAATCACTGTGCGTCTAACGATCTAATGGTATCCTGCGGAGGAGGACCAGTGTCCTAATATTTTTCAAAATGAATATAACCAAGGCGTAAAATTATGACATTTTTATATTTTTTTTTTTTGCATTTTACATTTTATATTAATATTGCACAATAAATTGTATTTAAATGGTTTTGAAATTCGCCTTCATCAAAACCAGCTTTTCGAATGAAAAGTCGCTCAAAGATTGTCGTCTTGAACTGTTGATGATGCCAGCAAAAGAAAAAAGTCGTTCAACTGGTGCTGAAGACGTTAAGGGTGTATTGAACGCAATTGATGCTTCCTTCAGTAACACATATTTTTTCCAAATAACTTCCCCACATGATAAGTCATCCAAATAGCTGAAAAGTTGAAAGGATATTGAGGTCCGTAGGTCCGATCTGAAGCTGTCTTGGGGAGGAGGACAAATGTCATTTTCATCATCTCAAAAATTGCAATTATAAAAAGATTAAAAAAATTTATATGAATAGGCCAATAAGCTGATCATCAATATTAAAATCGAAATGTTCAGGTACAGCTGACGTATTGGTTTTACATTCAAAATTAAACGTTTTGCTATTTTTGGCGTAAAGTTTGCAGACCGTATCCAAAACTGTGCTTGTGACATTCTGCTCAGTCAGTCCTGGGTTTAAACTCTGCAAAACCTTAAACCATTTCATTTTTATACCCAGCGTAAGCGGGGTATATTAGTTTTGTGCGAATCTTGTAACAGGGAGAACTAAGCTCCGGAGATATAGACATATATATATAGAAATGATCAGGATCAAAAACTTAATCGATTTAGACATGTCCGTCTGTCCGTCCGTCCGTCTGTCCGTCTGTCCGTCCGTCCGTGGTCGGATCTCCTCCGAAACGGCTGAACCAATGAAGTCGAAATTTGGCACACAGGTATATCGGGATCCGAAAATGATCCTAAGTAAAAATGGGAGACATCCGCCCACTGACACGCCCACAAATGAATATAATGTGTTTTCAGTAAAATGCTTGTAACTTGCGAACCACTTAACACATTCCATTGATATTTGGTGTACTGGTAAACTACGAAAAGGGACATATCCTGGAAAAAAATGAACGCCGCCCTCCGTGAGCCACGCCCACAAATAAGCCCACAAATAAGGGTTTATCGTAACTTGTGAAGTAAAAGGCATAGATGCTTCAAATTCGCAACATAGGTTGACCAAGGCGAATGAAAGGTGTAGGGAAATAATTTATTTTTCCCTCCCACTGCCACGCCCACAAATGGAGAAGCAAAACATAGTGCGCTCATAATGTCGGGACGCTGGGTATTTCAAAGTCGGGCTTGACCGACTTTAGCTTTCTTACTTGTTATATTTGGCATAAGAATAGCTGCTGAGATTGCGATATTTGCCTCTGGTTTCAACAATAATAAGGTTCAAATATTTGAATTAGTTTTTGCTCTACTTTTAAAATAACGGAAGACATTTGTAGCAGTTCTTGAATTTTGCTTAGCTATTAACCAAAGTCGCAAGAGTAGGTATTAGATACCCTATATTGATATATAGGTCGATGAAATAAGGTATATAAATAAATAGTCAAAGAATACTTATACCAAAAATTACGTTCTTTTCTCCTTGGAGGAAATCTAAAGCCTTAGCAATTGGTTCCATTACCATCATATACATGTTAAGTTAATGCAAATCTCCTGGAGAAAAATGTGGCAAAGTCAATTTTTCGCAGAGATTATTCAATTTATGCTGGTAGGAAATAAGTTTTTGAACTGCATTGAATAACGAATTCCAGCGAGTGACAACAGGCAAGACCAATGATGATCCTAGGTGCTCCGTAATTATTTCCGCAGATTTTGGCCATTTGCACTTTTTCCATAAATTGTTGCATTTTTCGAATGTCTGAAAACGTCCAAACTTTCTTATATTTATTATTTGATTTATATGTTTCAATATTACCATCTTGTGCTGAATGTATAGTGGCTGCTCAGTTTGCAGTATTTTTTAGTTTGGGCAAACAATTATTATTTTGAAAAACTGGAAGGTCATCAACTACATATTCCAAGAGATCATTTTTAATTCCATAGTCTTTGAACGCTTTAACAAAATTTGAACCGTTATCCGTCACGGTCAAAACAATGTTTGAGCTGTTCAAACCAAAATCACTGTTGATTTCAGTAACCATCTGCGTGATTTTTTCAGCGGAATGTACTCCAAACATTCTCGTGCATGCTAATGCTGCTGATTGCCTTTCCAAATTGTCCTCAAGCCAATGACAAGTATAACCTAGAAAGCTTCGGCGGTTCCCAGACCAAATATCGGCCGTTGTACAAAAATATTTCGCGGAAGAAATTTTTTTTTTTAATGTTTTGCATCATGACTCTATATTTGCTCGTCAATGTTTTTACGGCAGTTTGCCGGCTCATCACTTTCATTCCTGTAGCTTAAAAGAGGTCAACGAAGGATTTTTTTTGCTAAAATGGAAACAGGTAATGTCGAGTCAACAATCGCGTTAATTAATTGTTCATTAAAGACAAATTGTGCATTATTGACACCCAGTTAAAACCTCTTATATTTTAGAAAGCTCTCACGCAAGCTATCAAAAAAAATTTAAAAAAATTTTTCTAGTCAAAAATCAAAGTTGAACTTTGTCAAATGGGAAAAAATCGTAAAAAATTCCATTTTTACTAACTTTTTTGTCCATATTTCAAAAACTAAGCCATCAATTAAATCGTGTGATTTACTAAATTAAAGGTTAACTTTTTGTCTTTGAAATTATATATATATAAAAGTTTTTTTTAAATCAACAGTTGTTGAGTTATTTAGCAAGAAATAAAAAATTAACGAAAAAACTCATTTTTTGCATATATCTCAGAAACTATTCTTTGGAAAAATATATGGATGCCATTTTCGTGATCAGAGACCTTTAGTTAGTTAGAAAAAAGGTGTTTTAGCGCTAGCCAAGCAAAAATCCCAAAAATTATAAAGTAGTGTTATGATTACTAATCATTTCTTAACAGCTATGATTGAAAGATATGTTTTTGATTCACCAGATAGCTTATCAAAATTCGCTGATTAGGTGCAGTAACTTGGTCGTTGGTAGGGGCTAAAATTGATCTTTCGCACAACCACGAATCTTCTTTGATACTAAGATTGTGAATTTCATCATAAATTATATGTATTAAAGTTTCTGTGTCAATGACAATCTGACATAGATTGGTAGGTAGTTCTATGTCATGATTTGTATTAACTTCTCGACACTTTCCCTCTCCAACATCAAGAAGAATTTTACTAAATTCTGAATTGGCAGAATGTGCTCTCATGTTTTGTTTCAAATGAAGTTTTTTTTACAGTGTCTCCAAAGTACTGAACGTTTGAAACAGGTGTTAATTTCATCGGCTCGCGTACCCTTATTTATAACCGGCAATATTTGTCTGAAATCTCCAGCGAATAAAAATACCACTCCTCCAAATAACAGATTGTTACTTCTTATATCCTGCATTGTCCTGTTCACGGCTTCTATGGAAAGTTTATTTGCCATAGTGCATTCGTCCCACACTACAAATACACAATCTTTTAGTACTTTGGCTTTGTGACCATTTTTAGGGATACTGCACACTAGAGTTTCTGTACGGTCCAGATCTAGTGGAATTTTAAACATAGAGTGTGCCGTTTTTCCCCCAGGAAGTAAGGATGCAGCTATGCCCGACGATGCGACTGTTACAGCAGTCTTCTTCTCCGCACGTATCTTAGCCAGCAAAAGATTAATCAAGAATGTTTTGCCGGTACCACCTGGTGCGTCTAAAAAAAACATTCCACCAGCTTGTCCGTTTATTTTTTCAATTTTTCCAATAGTGAAATTAAAATTTAATCGTAATAAAGCATTCATTCTTTCAAAATTATACGGAGCATATAGCTATGCGTTAACAGCTTTCCAAAGATACCCATTTCACAACTTAAACATAAGTGGTGTAAAATTTGCCAATTACTCGCGAACTACCTCACCTAGCGGTATGAAATATACCTTATGTCCTACTCCACTACCAACTACCAAATATGCAGACGAAATTTCATAAAAATCGGTCCAGCCATTTCAGAGATTATCCGGAACAAACAGACAGACAAAAAATTTTTTAAATGTCGTTTTGGTGTATGTACCATATGTATATTCGTATGCATATATTAAAATATGGTTCTTTTAATATTACAAACAGACAATCCAATTTTATTTATTTGTATAGGGCGATTCCGCTATACACGATTTCCGATAATGTATTTTTATTTACGATAAAAGTGGTTTTTTTTTGTCAATAGTACAAAGAAGAAAGTCGAAAATTAATATAAAATTTATTTATATTTGATTCAACTCCATATTTCATTTATTGGCGCGTTTGAAAATATTACTATTCAAAAATCCTGACAAAACTTTAAAGTCATACCTTTTTAAACTGTCACAAAACAGCCGTTGCCGACAATTTGAGGTTACATTTTACAAACTAAATTAAAGTAGAAATATTAATATACACTGCCGCTCATTTGAATAGGTTTGAAATATTTTTCATGTATAAGCATGTAATGTTCAGGCTGTGTGTCAATTGTATGGTCTTTCTGTATGTGTATTGAGAGGTCAATCATTTACCAACAACTGTGGATAAAATCATAACATAATGACCACCCGTTTAGATGATATGGTTACTTTTGTAAAAAATTGCAAAAAATTCGTTAAACTTTTCGGCTCATTTGAATAGGTTCATTAGCGTTATTTTTAATTTAGTGTGAGGGGCGCTTAACGATCGTTAAAAGTTATCAAAATTTCGTTACAACACTTTGGCATTTTATGAAAAAAACAAAAATGGTACCTGGAAAAGTCTTGACTGAAGCAGAAAAAGGCAAAATCCAAGTTTATAAGGAAAGTGGTTGAATTCACGCAAATATTACCGCAAAAATTGGACGAAGCCAAATTGTAGTAAGCAGGATTTTAAAAACGGAGCATCTTAATTCCTCGGCTACATATAGTATGTATGTATGTATGTATTTATTTTATTTAGCTATTATTAGCTAATACAATTTTTTCCTTTACATATTGTACAATCGTTTCTATACTCATTCATATGTCTCTTTCACAAAATGTATTATTTTACTCTTAAATCTATAAAAATTTGTTTCTGTTTTTATTTCATTTGGTAGATCATTAAATAAACTAAGCCCCTTTAACAATAAACTGTTCTGGGCTGCCCTTGAGTGTGCAAAATTGATTCGAAAATTTTCATTGTTTCTTAAAATATATGGCTGAACATTTGCTACGTATCTTAGTTGTGCACTCAGGTACTCTGGTAATTCCTTATATTTAATTTTAAATATAAATATCATCACAACAGCTATTATTCTCTGTTTAACGGATAACCATTTCAAACACTCAAGCATCGCTCTTCCTGTTACTCTTGCCCCGTATAAGAGAACTATTCTCATGGCCTTGTTTTGTAATCTTTGTAGTCTACTCAGGCGCGCAGCCAGGGGGGCTTTTGGGGGTTCAAACCCCCCCCCCCCCCCAATTAAGGAAAAAATACACCACACAGCTTACATTTCTACATCGCCGTCCTACAAACTCTTTTACTAAGTTTTATGATGCAATAATTTTAGTTCTTGACCGAACTTCCTCTTGGAATGATCAAAATGTGTCAAGTCAGTCTAATTTATTAAAATGTGCCTTACAAAAAGGCGAATTTCTTATATCTCTTCATTGTATAAACCAAGTTTTTAGTTACACATTTGTTCTATGTAAATATTTACAAGGTAGAAACATTGATCTCAAATATGCTGTTGTCCTAGCAGATATATGCTTAGAGAATATTCAAACCTTAAGAAGTAACGCTGAGGAAGAATTTCAGAAATTGTTTAAAAACGCTGAGAAGCAAGCTTTATCAAGCGGACTTATTTTGCAAAAACCTAGGCTCGCACACTCTCAGGACCACGAAGCACATTTTCATACTAAAAGTGTTGAATATTATTATCGTATTTCCCTTTATTTACCTTTTGTGGATGCATTTATTGTCAACTTAACCAATCGCTTTTCAAAACACAAGGATATTCTTCTTGGTTTTCAAGTTTTATTTCCTCAAAACGATACTGCAAAAGTTGATGATTTTTTAGACAAATTTAAAAAACTCTTTCAGTTTTATCAAGATGATTTAGAGGGAAATTTTGATGATTCAAAAATGGAGCTCACTATTTGGTATAAATTAATTAATAATTTAGAAAAAAATGAAAGACCAAAAACAGTGTTTGACGCTATAAAATTTTGTAAAAAAGATATTTTACCAAATATTTTTATTTTATTTACTATTTTGGCTACTCTTCCAATAACCACATGTGAAAATGAGAGATCGTTTTCAACTCTCCGCCGACTCAAAACTTATCTTAGATCTACAATGACAGAACAGAGGTTAAATGCCTTAGCACTCCTCCACGTCCATCGAGATCTTACTCCCAGTGTAGAGGACATACTAAATAAACTTGCTGAAAGCAAGCGCAGACTTAACATTGCACTTTAAATTGAATAAGTTCCTTCGAAAATACTTTTTTTACTTTGTACACCTTATAAAAATGTAAAATATTTATGTAAATATATTTTAATTATATATTTTGTAAGCTTTTTACGAAAATAAAAACAAAAAATATTTAGAAAAATTTTCTGCGAACCCCCCCCCAAATTGAAATCCTGGCTGCGCGCCTGAGTCTACTAATATTTTGTTGCGAACTTAAAAATAGGACAGTCGAACAATATTCAAAATGTGGCTTTATAATGACATTGTAGATATTTATAGCACTAGACAATGATAATTTTTTTCGGATTCTTCTAAAAAACCCAACTTTATTCGCTATTTTCTTACATATATAGTCAACATGCGCATCGAATTTTAATTTATTGTCCAGAATTACTCCCAAGTACTTAATTTGCGTAACTATTTCTATGACATTACTATTTATAACTATATCTACCCCGCCTCTCCATTTATTACCATTGCTTTTGTTTTATTTATATTTAGACTAAGTTTATTCATCTCAAAGTATCTGTTGACTAGATTGAGGTCATTGCTGACCTTTCTAATACACTCATCTGCGCTTCTTCCACTCACATATAATAGGGTATCGTCAGCAAACATATTAATCTTTGAACTCTGCACTATATTCTCTATATCATTAACATATATGAAAAACAGTATATAGTGTATTCAAAAACTTCCTGACGTCAAAATTACGTCAGAGCTACATATGAATGTGGCTTTTTACATCTCATGTACTACAGCCTTTAGTTTTCGTTTTGTTAGAAGTGTAGCGACATAAATCAGAAACTCGAAGTTTAAATTTTATATTTGATCGAAAAAATAAAAATCAGAAATTGATTGATATTTTTAAGCAAAAAAATATAAATCAAAATTTGAGTTTTATTTTTGAAAGAAAAAATAAAAATCAAGAAAAAATGATTATTTCTGAGTTTAAAAAATAAAACTTATAACAATTACAGACCCTGACCGAAACAACCGATTTTTAGCTGTCATATCATAGTGAAGTGAAATATAGTGCCTCGAAATTTATTGATATAAAATCAAAGAAAATTTTATTTTCATTTGTCATAAAAACTACAACGAAATTAAATTGAAATAAAATAAATGAAACTGACTGTCAAAATATAAATATTTCGTTGCTATAGCTCCGAAAAGAACCTACTTGAAGTTGTTTTCGTTCCGTCGTCAAACGGCGATTTTTTCGTTGCTAATCGGCGCTGTTTCGATTCTGAATTTCGCCGCTACTTTCTGTACCAGAAACTTTTTCGGAGCTAATGTATGGAATTTCGTTTTCGTCGCCGAAAACGGTGTATGCGACTTCCCGGCTTTAGTATACCAGATAAGTTTCGTCAACTGAAAATTTATCATATAGGCTTTTCAATTGAAGCTAAGAATTTAAAATTTAGTAAAAATTTTAATTGTTTGAAATGTTTCAAAATTTAATTTAAAATGTCTTTCTTTTGGCTCCACAAAAGTTTGTTTATTCAATACAAAAAAAAAGCTTTCCATAAATGACCCTCATCAACAATTGCATGATCTCCATAAATGGCCTATAAAAGGCTCTTATGGTTTTTTATGAAGTGCAAAGAAATTTTAATTGCGCAGCTGAACTGCTTTTCCCATAGTATGCACCGCAAAATATGAAAAACGATTATAGCGGAATCTTATTATAATATTTTTACCCGAACATAAGGTCTTTCATTGCGGCTGATGTCAGTTCAACAAAACAAGCGACAACGAATTCAGTCCTACTTTTCATAAGATCTTAATATCTATGTAATAAAAATTGAAAAGACAACTATGCGCAGAAATTTCGCTTAACTTTCTGCAAAAGTTATACGAATCTATTCCACAGCGAATATTTGAAACAATTTCAAAACATGGAGGATCCACGCACTAGTAGTGCTTTAAAATATGTTCAATTAACAATATTAAAATAAAATATAAAAAAAAATTTGATGTTTAAATATTTATTTTAATTTTATTTCTGTTGAACCTATTCAAATGAGCCGAAAAATTTAACGAATTTTTTGCAATTTCTTACAAAAGTAACCATATCATCTAAACGGGTGGTCATTATGTTATGATTTTTTCCACAGTTGTTGGTAAATGATTGACCTCTCAATACACATACAGAAAGACCATACAATTGAAACACAGCCTGAACGGGACATGCTTATACATGAAAAATATTTCAAACCTATTCAAATGAGCGGCAGTGTATTCTCGCGTTTCAAAAAATGAACGTAACAGGTTGGCTGATAAGTCCCCGGTCTGACACATAGATGGCGTCGCTAGTATTAAATGCATATTATTTTTATATAGTGGCAACCTTCAAATGATTCGTGTCAAAATTTGACGTCTGTAAGTCACTTAGTTTGTGAGATAGAGCGTCTTTTGTGAAGCAACTTTTGTTATTGTGAAAAAAATGGAAAAAAAGGAATTTCGTGTTTTGATAAAATACTGTTTTCTGAAGGGAAAAAATACAGTGGAAGCAAAAACTTGGCTTGATAATGAGTTTCCGGACTCTGCCCCAGGAAAATCAACAATAATTGATTGGTATGCAAAAAACATTTCTTCCAATTTGAAGAGACTCGTAGCATTTCTGTGGTGCGCACCTCACGGTCTCATTTCAAATGCAAATTGGTTTTGAAGTCGCCAAAAATCACCACTAATACAGAAAGTGATTGGAGTGATGACGACTTGAAGCCTCTTTCAAGTCTCAAAATACGAAAAGAAACTCTGCATCCTGATATATCTGTGGCTTCAGATTCGGATCAGAGCAAATCTTTATTACCCCTTAGAAAGAGATGGAGCGTTTTCGATTTTAACAGTGATTCAGATACTGAATTTATAAATGACGAAACTCCATCAACGTCTTTTCAAGCTTCAGAATAATGACGATGAGCATGTCCTGAAACTCCTACTGTCCAAATTTCTGTTTTACAAAGATATTTTTGCGATGGTTTGTATGTCCTCGTACAATTGCTCTGCAAAACCGGCAAAAAAAAAACTAGTTGCACCCGCGATAATTTGATGTTGCACCCGCGATAATTTGATGTTGCACCCGCGATTAATATAAAAATGAATAACTCTTTGTTTATTTTTCTCTTGTTAACACTTTTCATTTCCTGTAGTTTTTTAAATATACATCTAACATAATATTAAGGCATAACACATAAAATGTATCACAATTAACAGATTTATGCGTTTTTTGTCTCTGATCTAGAAACGTTATTTAGTTGCATTAAACTAAAACATACGTGTTGCACCCGCGATAATGGAATCGCCCTATAGATAATGTACCAAAAACTAAAAAAATAATTCGGTGCGTCCCAAGTTGCAGTCATCACACCATTGCCCTCAACAATCTAAGGCGTAGATCAGGCAAAAAATAAAATTGTTGGGCGTAGCATTAACTGAGTTGACTGGATGGAAGCACGGGCCCAACGATTTTATTTTTTGTCTGATCAACGCCTGTGTTTTTTTGTGTATGGGAACTACTATGTACTCCTTAAATCGTTATATTATACATTTCGCATAATCGGGTACTTATATAAATCGTGATTGATTTAAATCATGATTTGCTGCCGCATAAACGTTGTAATAGATTTCAGAAAGCGTAAATTTGAATACAGAAACACAACATTAAGGGTATTCCCTTAAAGGTGTATTTGCCTCAAAAACCTCGAAAATGACCCGTCAAATTTTGTATGAAAAATTGTACACGCCTGCTTCGAAAACTTTCAAGTTAAATTGGTCGCGTATTTGGCTCGTATTTCGAAGCGTAAGTTGTAGTGTTGCCCTGAAACCAAAAATAAAACTACTAAATGCCCTACAAAAAAAACACATTCTCAATACCACTAACAGCTTGATGTTTATTTTTATAAAAATGAACATTATAATAGTGAAAAATATTTTTGAGACACAAAATTTATTTAGTTTTCCTATGAGAAAACGGTAAAATTTCGGTAAAATGACATTTAAAAAATCTTGCAATTTTGGAACACTATTCAGTTTTATGGGAGTGCAATAGCGAAAGCTTTCAACTAAGACAGTAGAAAATATCCAGTCATCAAGAATTTCATCTTCTTTTTCTTTCATATTGCTTCCTGCGATAAAAAAAAATATTTATATGTGATGACCTACAATCAAATAAGGAATAACATAACAAACCATCACCAAGCTCAACTATTTCGAGCATAATTAAATCAGTTACTGCATTTTGTTCAACAAATTCAATTACTTCAATCTTTTCACTTTTCCGCGGCATTGTGAACTTGTTCACTTTTTTAATACACTTCAGTGCATACAATTTTTATATTACAAATTGAATCCCTGGCCGAACTGTAAATTTTTTAAATTACACAAACTACTCAAAGTTGCGAAAAAGGTGTGTTCCCGAAAAGTGCCTTGTACTTTTCCGAGGTTTTCATCTTTTCACCTTAAAGGGCATACCCTTATAACAAAGATTTCAGAAAGCGTTAATTTGAATACAGAAACACAACATTGATTTCAGAGAGCGTAAATTTGATATCAGAAAGCGAAAAATGAAATTAGATTAGTAAAATTCAATTCAGAATACGTTAGTTTGAATTCAGAAACATAAAATTGATTTCAGAATGCGTAAATTTGATTTCAGAAAGCTTAATAGCACGTTTCCATTAGGTTTTTAATTCGTGTTTAAGTAGGCTTTAGTGTTTAAAAGCTCTAAACACCATGTTTTAACACGAAAACGAAGTGTTTATCTCATAAGCACGTGCTAAACACTGATATCGATAAAAAAGAACTCGATTTATCGTATACTGTCAAATTAAATTCAAAACAGAAATCGAAATGGGCGGAAAGTATGAAAAAGTTTGTGATCAATATTTTTGATGAGTGTTTTGCAGCTAGATATAATACCCTCTTACGGCTAAAATTTGACCATGACCACCATTCGCGAAAATTTTGTGCTTAATAATTATTTTGAGTTTGAGAATCTAAATCAAAGTACAGATAAGGTATCACTAGATCTCCAAACTAAACTGAGCGAACTTAACCATGATATTTTTAAAAGGGCGCATTGTTATTGACATTCCTTTTGATTTTTGAGCAGAACAAAAATTTCAAAAGAAAAATGGTTGAGTCAACAACACTTTTGGTTGATTTAAAGGAAATATGTTTAATTACATTTCTTTTCTTTCGGTATAATTCTCATTTGTTTTATAAAATAGGACATATAAGATATTTATTCATCTTAGAACTTTTTTAAGCATTGCAAAAGCAGTCACGACAACGGAGTGACAAAATCGGATGAAGTCCATCCGATGGCTATTTTTGGGGTTATGTTCAGCAGACGGCTCTGTGGCCATTTGCTTTGAACTTTAATTAAATTTGTTTTGACATTTATTTTTTATGGGTATATTTTAGAAAATTTTTTTTTATTTTAAAAACTATCTTGTCATTTCAATTATGTCCGTGGTTAGTTCAAAAATTTAAATTTTAAATCCATTTTTGAAAATTATCATTTCAATTCGACCTGAAACATAGTTGATTCAAAAGGAAATTGTTAAATTAAAAATATTCCTTGTTGAAGCCGTTTTGTATGCTTTTTTTTTTTTGATTTAACCAGTTTTCTGGTTGATTTTTTTCTCTGTGTAGAACAACGAATACGGCAGGAATTTTTGTTTTGTTGCAACATATTTTAGGCTGAGGAAAAGGTATGTATGCGTGCGATTGGCTTAGGCGATGTTAACTTCTTTACTTGGCATTGAGGCAAGTTTGCAATAATAGCGAGAAATTTCTTTCTCGTTTATTTAGCCTTTGGCGCAATTTTTATATCGCAAGAAGCTTTTCGTTTGCAGTTAAAGTACAGGCCGAAAGCATTCTTTTGAAACTCTTAATTTCGTTAGATGAATTCTCCTTTTCTTCTTAATATTTCAATAAATGTAAATAAACAAACATCTATCAAACTTAAACACATATTCAAGTGGAAATGCAAGTTTTTAGTCGAGGTGTTTAAGCTAAACACTTCAGATTTAAACACCTAATGGAAACGTGCTATAAGTCAAAATTCATTTTGAAAGGATATCGTGACGATAAACTTTAACAGAAATTCTAAGGTTTATCGCGGTATGAAGATGCTTAAATTGAATTTTTTTCTACAGAAAATAATTTTTTATAAGTAAGAAAACAAAAAACTTCCAACGCGATCACGGAACCTTTTTTTTTAATACAAGAACAACCCACCCTAATGTATACCTAGGAGTTTTGGAAGCTCTGTTAAAATAATAGGACACGCTATTTTTATTTAAAAAGAAAAAAAAGTAAATAATACTCTCTTGTTAAAAACGGAGCATCTTAATTCCTCGGACCGCAGCAAAAACTTTATTTTATCCCTGTATGGGAGTCCAGGATGCTATACTTCAATTGCCTCTAGTCCTTTCGAAGATTAGATCATATTAAGACCAAACTCAGTTTAAAACAAGTAAGGGTGTTATAGTCAGGCGAGCCTGACAATAAAATACCCGACACAGACACTCATGTTGATATAATTTCTTATATCGAGGTGTTTAAGGCCATAAGGGGCCCCATATACCGACTTTTGTCAAATTTCTTTATGAAAACCGCCCCTTTTCCATGCCCACTTCTCCAATTTATTTGTATTCTAATCGGAAGATTAAATATACGCTCTAATTCTAAATTTCATTGAAATATTTCGAAAAAGTCCGATTTTGAGGCAGTTTTGGGATTTTTGTGGCAGACTATACTACTAGAGGTACCCTAAATAATTTGACACACAGTTGGAGATATCCGCCCTACTGTCTCACCCACAGATAATTTGAATAAGTATTGAGTTGGGTACTACTGAGTTGCGAACATTTCAACACATTTTATTGACGTTTGGTACATTAACAGAAATGAAGTACGCAAGAAAAATATGCGTTGTCCTCCAACAGCCACACCCACACATGGGCCCACAAATAATCGTACATCGTAACTTGCGTATAGAAAGGCGTGGGAGCTTCGAAATTCTAATATAGATTAACCTCAATCAGAGAAATCAGATGTGTATGGCGTGCCCACTTCCACGCCTTCAAATAGAGATTTCTTATAACTTGTGAGAGGAAGGAAATAAAATGGGCCAATTTTGCCGGGAATCTGGGCTTATCAAAGTCGCGCTTGGCCGAGTTAAGCTTTTTGACTTGTTTTTATACTTATTTCACTGAACCACAAGTACGCCAGAGTATTGAAGGATGAAAGAATTTCCCCACACAGCAATCGAATGCACCCGAGTGGCTTCAAATATCCCGTCTTAGGTTTTTCTACTAAAGCCGGGAAGTCGCATACACCATTTTCGGCCACGAAAACTAAAACGAAAACTGAAAATCGTTGTTGTTCGTCACTGTTTCGTTCCTGAGTTAGTTTTCGTTTCGTTAGAAGCGCAGCGACATAAATCAGAAACCTAAACAACCGATTTTTAGCTGTCATATCATATTGAAGTGAAATAGAGTGCCTCGAAATTTATTGATATAAAACAAAGAAAATTTTATTTTCATTTGTCATAAAAACTACAACGAAATTAAATTGAAATAAAATAAATGAAACTGACTGTCAAAATATACATATTTCGTTCCTATAACTCCGAAAAGAACCTACTTGAAGTTGTTTTCGTTCCGTCGTCAAACGGCGATTTTTTCGTTGCTAATCGGCGCTGTTTCGATTCTGAATTTCGCCGCTACTTTCTGTACCAGAAATTTTTTCGGAGCTAATGTATGGAATTTCGTTTTCGTCGCCGAAAACGGTGTATGCGACTTCCCGGCTTTAGTATACCAGATGAGTTTCGTCAACTGAAAATGTATCATATAGGCTTTTCAATTACAGCAAAGAATTTAAATTTTAGTAAAAATTTTAATTGTTTGAAATGTTTTAAAATTTAATTTAAAATGTCTTTCTTTTGGCTCCACAAAAGTTTGTTTATTCAATACAAAAACAAAAGCTTTCCATAAATGACCCTCATCAACAATTGCATGATCTCCATAAATGGCCTATAAAAGGCTCTTATGGTTTTTTATGAAGTGCAAAGAAATTTTAATTGCGCAGCTGAAATGTTTTTCACATAGTATGCACCGCAAAATATGAAAAACGATTATAGCGGAATCTCATTATTATATTTTTACCCGAACATAAGGTCTTTCATTGCGGCTGATGTCAGTTCAACAAAACAAGCGACAACGAATTCAGTCCTACTTTTCATAAGATCTTAATATCTATGTAATAAAAATTGAAAAGACAACTATGATGGACATAAGAATGAGGAAGCATTCAAAAGTGAGAAAATTCTTAATTCCACTTGACTGAAATCTTTTAGGAAAAAGCCACGAATGCTGCTCAGCTCTTCGGGCCCTTTTCCGAAATGGAATTCTTTTTGCATATTTTACAATTATATTTCCCCGAAATGATACAAAACAAAAGGAATCATTTCACTAAAGTAGAAAGGGCGAAAAACTTTGAATTCCGACTTGTCCTTGCTTTCACAAAAAAAGTAGAAAGCAGAAGATGCAGTTAAAACAAATCCATCGAAAAAGAAGTAAGAAAACTAAAGTCGGTCAAGCCCGACTTTGGAATACCCAGCGTTCCGACAATATTGGCACATTAGGTTTTGATTTTCTGTACAGAAGTTATAAAAAATCAATGCTTATGGGCGTGGCAATCGGCGAACCACATCAATTTTCCTTCTACACCTTTCATTCCCCTTCGGCAACCAATGTTTCGAATTTGAAGCTTTTCACTTGTGACGTTTCGAAAAATCCATTTGTGGGCGTGGCAGTGAGTGGACCACTCATATATATTCCACACACCTTTGATACATCGTGGTTAAGCTATCTTCGAATTTTGAAGCTCCAACGCCTTTCCATACGCAAGCTACAATAGACCATTATTTGTGGGCACCCATCTGGGCGTGGCTGCAGGAGAAGGTCGCCCATATTTTTCCATGATACGTCTCTTTTGGTAATTTCGTATTGCTACAAATATCAATTAAATGTACTAAGTGGTTCGTGAGTTAAAAGCGTTCAACTCAAAACACAACAAATAATTTTGCTGGTGTGGCAGTGGGCGGATGTCTCCCATTTCTACATAGGATCGTTCTCGAGGCTCAACATACTTGTGTGCCGAATTTCGACGTGATTGGTCCAGCTGCTTCGAAGGAGATCAGCCCACAGATGGACCAAAGACAGACGGACGGACATGTCTAAATCGATTCAGTTTTCGATCCTGATCAAGAATATGTATATCTTTCTATATGTACGGATCCAAATTCTAGCTGTTACAAAATCTGCACAAAACTAATATACCCTTCTTATGCTAGGTATAAAAATATGAGGAGGGAGCATGGCGCATTTGGTTATTTAAGCACAAAACCCTCTTCGTAATTAGACACAGGAATTAAAATTCGTTTCCACATCCTTGTGTCTCTCAAACGGTTGGTTTTGAGCGGGGAAAAGGATGCATCTTTTATTGTTTTGCATGTTGACTTTGATAATGAGCCAAAAAATATAAGTATGATTGCGAGATGGGACTAATGCAAACATTGGGCATAAGCCCAACCAAAGCACCTAAATGAGGATATGCTTAAAGTATGTAATATTCAAGCCCGTTTGTGGGACTTGCACTTTGTAGCTTTCTTCATACATATATAACCACATTGCGAAGGTAGGATAGCACAAAGCGATACAACTGTACCATCATTTGCGGTCAATTCTTTGTGAATCTAACAATTGTTTTCATTTGACTGGCTTGTCGGATACACACACAGTACATATTTCACTCTGGCTCTGTGGCAGAACTAGCGGATACTTCACCGACTGTGGCAATGAACCGCAAACTACTGTATGGTTTCAAATACACAATCAAAATTGGGAAAATGGTTCCGGCAGACTAGTTTTTAATCTAAAACAAAAAAAAAAAAAAACGTCAGTCGAAGAAGAAATATTTGAATAACCTTGATGTAATAGTATGAAAAAATTTTGCTCGGTAACTGAAGCGGAGCCGCTAATAACGTTGTAAGTGACAAACACATTTTTGCCGATTTTTCATGCCAGTCAGTACTAAAAACGGCATTTTCACTCTCTTCAATGTTCCGAAGTGTTGAGAAATATCTAAGAGTTGACTAAATAAAAATACTTTGTTGGTAGTTGAAAGGGCTAGAGTATTTTTCAAAGTGAAAGTCCAAAAAATAGGCTCAAAAAATGTGTCACTTAAAACGTTATTCGCAGCCCTGCTTCAACTCTTTACAACAGTGGGTATTGATGGAGTGAGCTGGTATTTTGACTTAATTTTAAACTATTTACATAGTCCATCTTCATTGAAGGTGTCTGAATTAGCTGCGCAAAGCTTGCTTGCAGACTCAGGCAAAGAAGAATGGCTTGACTCGCCGATTTCAGTTTTTAAAAATAAGTTCGGCGACAAAGACATATTTCAGCAGATATTTTGTTGAAAACTAAATTACATCGAAAAAATAAGATAATATTTCTTGCCTTCAATAATATGGAGACGAGATTCAGTCTACTTAGCAAATAAATTTGAGAAGTGGTGAATGGGAAAAAAGAATTTAAATTCTTTTTTTGAATTCACTGATGAATGAATTCAAATTTAAATTCTTTCAAATTTTTTTTAAAGGAATGAATTCAATTTTTTAAATTCGCCAAAGAGTGATTTCAAATTTTAATTCTTCTAATGTTAAATATTTAAATTCAAAAGAATGCATTCAAATTTTAAATTTAATTCAAATTTTGTGTTGAAATGAATTCATTCATAAATCACCATTCATTATGTAAATAATTCACTGATTGATTCAAAAATGAATCATTCATTTACAGCTCTGCTACATACATAGTTAATTCGCGAATGGGAAACTGAAAAGAATTGCGGATGATTTATAGGAGAATTAAACGAACATTGTTGTCTTAGAAATTATAAATGGGGCGAGTTAAAAGGTCGGAGTTTTTCGCAGGCTCGCTTTAAATGCGCAAATCTCGGAATTGAGTATTTTACTTCGTTAATTCGTCTGCCTTTATTGCAAATAAAAATTTCGCATTGAGGGAACTTCTGTCTGATGTGTCAGCATAAACATACATATCTTTAATCATTTGTTTCTGAATAAGTGCATCAGGAGGCAGCATTAAAAACGGACGCCTTACCTGAAAACAAACAAACCGCGACTCTACTATTAACAGTATATTTCTTTCTTCAACTGGATGACGTACGTATTTTCTTTTTAAAAAACTTCGATTCAATAATCAAAAAACTTTTAAATTGTCTTATAAATAACCATTGTCAAGATAGTATATAGTAGTATAGTAGTAGATAGCAAAGTATATAAGTTCTACGTATTCAAATTGTTATCGGGAGACCCTCTAAAAAATCCGATTAGTCAAAAGAATCAAATGGCAGAAATAATTATTTTAACAAAATTTTCAGTCACTGGCCCTCATTCGTCCTTTAGGGTCAAATTTGACCCTATTCAAATTTTAAATCAGTGATGGCCAAATCTATACGTAAATATTCAAAATTGTGTGTGTGATTGCGCTGTCGACTTCCCCAGCAGTTATTTATGAAGTGCATTGCCAAAGTTAATCATCTTTTCATCGATGAAATAGGAATGCAAAAAAGAATGCAAAGTAAATTGAACAAATTTGCATGGAGAGGTAATCGAAAAGGTAATGTGTTGCCTGATATGTTCACTCCAAAAGCAAAGCGTTGCATACTTCTATAGCATTACTTGAGAATGCAAATAGTAATGCATTACAAAATCCAGTATTTTGGATTACTTTTCGCACAACTGGTAATGCAAATAGGCATGCATTACATTCGCTAGGACATCGCCGTGTTAAAAATAATCGATTCTGCAATGCATAATCAGTAGAGTCCGACCGAAGGTTCGGCTTCGGCTTCGGTTTGCCGAACATTCGGCCTAAAAATGACCTTCGGCTTCGGCATCGGCTTCGGCCACAAAAGGCCGATTATTTGGCCGAATATAATTTTTTTCTAAAATAGCGCCTATAGCGACTCACATGTTCGACAGTTCTAAAAATGGTTTGCTTTTTCTTTTGGTATGAGGAACAGGGTTCACTATGTAAATTACCACATCATTCACATATTTTACTTTTCAATCGAAAGATTATTTACTTCGTGAGCCAATTATAAGTACAGCAAAAATTCCTTTATGTTCTGCAGAAAAAAACTAACCTTGCTGAGGTGAATACATGTTCCACTGCATGATTGCATCGTACAATATACAACATTTTGAACTATAATATTAATAAGACTATTTGATTTTGAGTTTTAAAGGTGCTTGCCCACTTGGCAAGTAAAAACTTAACAAGTAAATTGCTTTCGCTTGCCAAGTGTGATTGATAAAAAAGCATTTTAAGCAAGTAAAATTGTTCTTGATAGAAAGTTTTAGAGCAAAAACAACCTTGCTTCTTCAGTCCTGTTCCATACTAGGCGACAGTCGCCGGAGACACATTTTGTTTTGAAGAAGAGAGAGGGCCGGGGAAGAGAGAGGGGTGCTGTTCTCTCTCTTCTCCGACCGTCCCTCGCCTTCAAAACAAAATGTGTCTCCGGCGGATGTCGCCTAGTATGGAACAGGACTCAGGAAGTCAAAGCACTTAATTTGCCAAGTGGGGAATCATCTTGAGCAAAAAAGTTTGTTCACGTTATTTTTATTTAATTGGTAACGAGAATTGTAGTTTTTTTTTCTGTTACTAAAACACTAAAAAATTTACTGATTTGTTTAAAATTAAAACAAAAAAAAAAGATAAGGTGTTATAGTCACGCGAGCCTGACAATAAAAAACCCGACACAGACACACATGTTTAAATAATTTTTGAACCACGCCCAAAACACACAACCATTCAGAAAGAATATTCAAGTGGTTTTTAGGGCCATTAGGGGCCCCATATACTGACATTTGTTAATTCTTTATGAAAACCGACCCTTTGACACGCCCACTTTTCCAATTTTTTTTTTGAATTTCTAATCGGAGTCTTATGTTAAATATACGCTTAAATTCTAACTTTCATTGAAATATTGCGAAAAAGTACGATTTTGAGGCGGTTTTGGGCTTTTTGTGACAGACCCTAGGACTGGAGGTACCCCTAAAAATGGTCCGATCGGGTCCACTCTCGAACTTAGTCTTACTCATGTCTTTGTGAGTACGCATACTATTTAGTCAAGATAGCTCAACTCCTTCGATAAGAAATCTGTATACCACAGACGGCCAGTCAGACGGACATGAACAATCGAATCTCCGGTGACGCTGATAATTTCTATATTTTTGTTTTGTATTGTCTATCTCGACTGGTTCTGGGTGTTACACACAACCACACAAACGCAATATATCCTCGACACAGAGTGTGTCGGGTATAAAAAGGGAAATTGGTTGTGTAGTTGTTTTTTTTTACAGCTTCGGCTTCGGCTTCAGTGTTCGGCCGAAGTTTAAGCCAATGGCCGAACATCGGCTTCGGCCAAAAATTTCACCTTCGGTCGGACTCTAATAATCAGTACGCCTTTTGAATTACTTTTTGCATTACCATCGGTTGCTTATAACTGCTGGGTCGCTGTGAGCTACTCTGATTTGCATTGACGAAGTTTCCCAGCGGAAAATTATCTCCTGCATGACAATGTCATCAGTGATGTCATCGATGACATACAGGTGACATTGTCATCCATGACATCTTGGAGGACATGTCATCGTGGAGGGATTCTGTTCATGTGCTTGAATCTCATTGGGTATTGAAATTTAAATAAGGTCTTAGCGTCAGTTGAACGTTAGCATGAAGTGGCGTAGATGATGAGTGCTCGACTCATAATCCGAAGATGGCGGGTTCAATCCCTGGCTGAGGCGAACAAAAATTGTAAAAAATAGATTTTTAAAAATTTTCGAAATTTTCAAAGAGAGGGCAAAGAAGAGAGTTATCAAACTGGTTTTCTATAAATTGACATTTAAAGAGAAAAAGAGCAATGTGCTGCTCTCAAATGCTTTTTTCGATATCGCACCTCCTAGCATGACATTGTCACCGGTTTTCGCACAAATCGGTTTGTGCTATACGTGTGCGACTGCTGCGTCGCTAGGAATGCTAGGAAAATCGAAATTCGGCCGACACTGTTTTAAATCGATTTATTTATATGTTTGGCTCCGACCTATCCAAGATTTCTTTACTTGGTTTTTTTCTCCTAAAAATCTAGATTTGGGTTTCACTTGGAATTTTTCACTAGAACTTCAGTAGTTCAGCAGTTCAAATTCGATAGAAAATTTGAGGGACGAATGAGGGTTAAAGATTATCAAATTAAGGCCCGATTTCACCAAGCTATTTAAATGACACTTAAATGAAAATTTACTTTTTTTTATATGAAATTTGACAGTTCGTTTCATTTGAAAAGTTTGGTGAAACCGGGCCTAAGACATTTGGCCAAAAGTCAAATTTTAATTATTTATCAATTAACCAGTTAGGAAAATATTTTTTTGAAGCTCTTGTACAAGTTCAATTAGAGTCAAAACTCATTTAAATGCCATTTAAAACATATTTGTATATTTATTTTTCCGTCAATGTCAACTATGCTAAGGCACTTGAGTAAAGAAAGCCACTTCCCGCAGTTCACGCGTAATTTGGATTTTGAGAACGTGTTGACATGTCGTCATTCAAAATCAATTTGTAACACTTGAAATAATGTAATCTCAAGTATGGACACAAATGATTTCGATCGTTTCAATGACTGCCACTAAAAGTGGAATAATTCAAGCTGAAGACTGCAAGCCACCTTTCGATAACGAGAAGTTTTTATAAAAATTTATTTGAAAAATTTCTACTCAATCTCCGAACTTTTGGAGGCAATCATTTTCGGTTCTGTCGGATCGTAGTGCGGACGAGCTTAACGCAAATGTTAAAACCATAAATTGATCTGTGGAGAGTCTGCCTTGAAAGCAAACCGTTCGGCAAGAGTAAATATTGTCTAAAATAAAAATGATTAGTCGAAAGACTTGCATAATTGTATTGGTCGTTGTTGGCCTTCTTGTGATTACCGCGATAACGATTGGTGCTATAGTAGGATTTAAAGTGTCGAAACCTGATAATGCAAAGGTGAGGATTTTCTTCATTTGCCTCTGGCTTTTGTAGCAACAAGCTAGGAGGCATGACCTTTTCTAGCATTCAAAAGAAGCATTTGTATTGTAAACATCAAGGAGATTCCTGACATTTTTATAAGGCTTACATCGAGATATGGAAAATTTTTGAGTCAAAGTTAGGCTAAACTTTCTCTAAACGGTTTGATGGATTTCTAAAACAATCAACTTTCGAAAACTCGAATTATTTAAATCCAGTTGTAAGAGTCGAGCATTTTTGATCAAATTTTACATTTTTACTTATAGTACTTACTTGTATAAGATTACTGAATTAACTCTAAATTCTCAATAGAAAGCCGCTAAAATAAATGCACAAAAATTAGTTTCAAATTAAGTTTTCACAAACTGCAAATGAATTATTCGAATTTTGTACCCACCAAATTTTGTTTTGGCATAATCAATGGAGAAAAAAAAATCAAGTGTCTGAATGTTTGAGTTATTGTTTATTGATTGAACATTATGTTTTATAAAGCGAATAAAGAGCTTTCGATCAGTTCCGGCGATAGTAGAACCAAGACCGCGTGATCAAATCTTCGCACCTTAACCCATTATAGTACATTGATGCCATATGGCATCACTTTGTCACGTTGCAGTTTTTCGGGCAATACTCACTCATACATGAACAAATTCACATTGACACACATTTGACAGTTTTATTTTCTAGAGAAATGTTTGGCGCGTCTAACATTGACTTTATTTGAACATTTGCTTTTGAACTTTCGTCAGGAAAGCATCATAAACACGAAACTCGAAAAAAAAAGAAAAAATGCCGGTCTGTAATGGGTTAAACAAATTGAATTTCAGTTTCGTGCAAGAGGTGTTCCCCTGTTCAGCCCTTTCTCTCTTGACGGGCATACATTTCAGTTTTGGCAATGAGATTTGAAATCGCATAGAAATCAATCGAAGTGGTGTTACTGTCATGTAAACACGATTTGTTATAAAGAGTTCCATAAATCTTGCATAAGATTAGATTAAAGCAGCGGAGTCGTACTGCTAATCTACGATGGGGATAAAGTTCCCTAATGAAAGGTAGTCAATATTTTAAGCACGAACAATTATAATACACTTACTATACTTACAGAAAAATATGCTTACTTTTAGTGGGCCACACATATGTACAAAAATCTAACTATTAGTGTCATAGACGCGCCTTTTAATATGAGGTCGTAGAACAAGAAACGTTTTAAGAAAACATGCCATAGGTTCGCGTAACGGGAATTTTCCGTTGAGTGTTCGATATCTTCGCGAGCTTCTGAATATTTAAAAATTTATTTAAACTTCAGGCGTTTATTTATATTATTTATTATATTGAATGCTCTGATTCGAATTGTTATAGCAGCAGAGCCGCTCATTTACAGTTGATCATGTTAACAACACCTTCCTTATGGATGGCAAGCCCTTCCAGTACGTTTCTGGATCGTTCCATTATTTTCGGGCGCTACCCGAGACATGGAAAACCCGTTTGACGACGATGCGAGCGGCTGGCTTAAATACCGTGGATACGTATGCGAGCAAAAAATAAATTCAGTTAAAATGCTCAATGAGCTTATCGTTTCAGCTTTGTGGAATGGTCCTTACATAATCCGAAAAATGATGTTTATAAGTGGGATGGTATTGCGGATCTCGAAAAGTTCATTCAACTTGCATGGGATCTAGGATTCTATGTAGTTCTTCGACCTGGTCCGTACATTTGTGCCGAAAGAGATAATGTGAGATAATATGGATGAAGTTTCAAGAATCTATATGCTAACCATTTTTCTGCAACAAAGGGCGGGCTACCTTATTGGCTCTTCACAAAGTATCCAAAAATAAAACCCCGAACAAAGGATGCAGACTATACAAGAGAAATCGAAATTTGGTACTCGAAACTAATGCCACGACTTCAACGCTTTCTGTACGGAAACGGTGGCCCCATTATTATGGTTCAATTGGAGAACGAGTACGCGTCTTTTGCCGCATGTGACCATGAGTATGGTGCATGGTTGCGTGATGAAACCAAAAAATACGTAGAAGATAAGGCTGTTCTGTTCACCACAGATTCGCCCACTTATCGCATGCATTGCGGCAAGATTGAAGGTGTTCTAGCGACAGTAGATTTCGGTTTAGATAGAGGTACATAATAACTTCACCTGGAACGAAATTCATATAAAATTGAATATTTTTTTTTTAATTTTTTTTCTTTGAAATAGTTTCTGAAATTGCCAGTATACGGCAGACACTGAGAGAGGTTCAACCTACAGGTCCATTTGTTAATTCTCAGTTTTATGCGGGGTGGCTTACCCGGTGGCAGGAGCAAAACCAACGACGTAATGGTCAAGAGGTCGCGCAATCCTTGAAGTGAGTTTAAAATGATAGTCATTTTTTCATTACGGCCAGCAATTACTGCCAACTGTTTTCAGAGAACTTCTTCAGCAAGGTTGGAACGTCAATCTTTACATGTTCTTTGGTGGAACAAACTTTGGTTTTACTGCCGGTGCTAACGGCAATGCTTATACCTATCTCTCCGACATTACCTCTTACGATTACGATGCACCTATGGACGAAGCGGGTGGTGTGACGACTAAATACGAGCTCATACGTCAAGTGATTCTTGAACATTTCAAACCAACTAATATTCCAGTTATTCCAAAGCCAATAAAGCGAATATCGTATGGTCATGTCGAACTTACACCTATAGCTCGGCTACTAAGCCAGGAGGCAAGAAGAATACTATCTACTGGCCTTGTCACATCGTCCGAGCCAAAGACTTTTGAACAGCTTGATCAATATTCAGGCCTCTTGCTGTACGAAACCAAACTGCCAAAATTTGAAATTGATCCGACGCTTTTAACCGTGCAGAAATTGCGTGACCGCGCCATGGTCTTTATTGACGGACGTCTGAAAGGTATTTTGTCTCGTGGCAGCGAGGTATACTCAAACCCTCTGAGCGGTGGTGTCGGGGATAAGTTACAAATATTAGTTGAAAACCAAGGACGTATCAATTACCATATGGCATACGATATTAAAGGTATTTTGGGTTCAGTGACCATACAGAAGTATGGAGGAGGGCAAGTGGAATTAAAAAACTGGAATATCAGCAAAATTCCCCTAGAGGAAGAAAACATGGTCGCGCTCTCTGAGGCGTATACATTGGGAAATTTAACAGGAATTACAGAAGACACTTCAACACCAGTTATGTATCATGGCCCAGTTGTATATCGTGGAGAATTCGAAGTTCAAGAAATTGGCGACACGTACCTAAATACGAATGGTTGGGGCAAAGGAGTTGCATATGTGAATGGAATGAACTTGGGCCGTTATTGGCCTTTAGTTGGACCACAAATAACTCTGTATGTACCAAACGAAATCCTCAAAAGTGGTAAAAACACGCTTCTACTCTTGGAGTACCAAAGAGCAAATAGAGTTAAGGGATCGGCGATAGTTAAAGCTTCATTGGACAACGAACCAAGATTAGACGGCAAATAAGAAAAAAAAGATTAAGTTTTTCTAAATATTTTTTAAGAAAATATACAAAGTTTCATTAAAATTTTAGTAGATGTTTACGCTTGGATCTAAAAAAATTTTTGATAATTGAAGGAGGAAAAGAAGAAAGTCGCTAAACTTTCGCTGAACACTTTTCATTCCTTTCGCATTTCATTTTTGTTGTGAGCACTTGGGATACTAAGCCGATAAAGGCTATACAATGCTCTATATTGTCAGAGCCGCCACCCATTAGTTGTGCAGAAACAATTCTCCCCCTTAAAAGTCCAAGACACGACAGCAACTTTTTTTTACACATTGGGCACCAAATTTGGTTTGGGGGACTTCACTGTATTAACATAAAAGATCGCATGAAAGGTGCGTTAAGACTAGGGATGTGCCGGATATCCGGTAACTATCCGGTATCCGGCGTATCCGGCTGGTTTTTAGATATCCGGCAAGCCCACCGGATATCACTACTATCCGGCCGAATACCGATACATACCGCAGACTTTGATTTGTCCATCTTTGAGTTTTGTTTTTTGTTGAACGTGCAAATTAAATCAGAACAGCTGATTATGCTAAAGCTCAAAAGCAATCGATTTTATCATCGATGGTATCGATGTTTTTAATTTTCTTTTAATAGATATTGATCGAAATAAATTAAGTCAAATTAACTTAAATTAGATCCTAACAAACTTAGTAGTTTATGGAAAAGGATAGACGGTCGTAGTATGAACTTCGATAATGCTTGAAATTGAAAAACATTGATGTTAGTTAGATACTTACAATCAGATTGTTGTTTTTTAATTTTAAGCATTATCCAAGTTTTTATTGCGATTGTCTATTTTTTACCATAAACTAGATTTGATTATTATTTTTTGTGATAAATAATTAATTTAGTTTAATGAAATTTAAAAACATCGATAATATCAATGGTGGAATCGAATGTTTTCCAGCTCTATATTATACCAATGAACGGCGTTGACAGAAAATCATTTATTTCGGACAATCTGTTCAATTGTGGCCAGCGAAAGTACAATTTCAAACAGAGAAAAAAATTTTCAGATATCCGGCCGGATACTATGTATCCGGCTACATATTTTTTACCGGATATCCGATATCCGGTTATCCGGCAAATTCACTATCCGGCACATCCCTAGTTAAGACATACACACTGCGGGCAGTATTTTTTCGGCAGAAAAATCCCCCAAGACTGAAAATTATCAATAGAAAACTTTAAACCCTAAGAAGGGTCTGACAATTGGATGTTAAACTGTACACAATTTTTTTTAAATGCGTAGATTAGCGTAGATTTCGTTTTAACTCCTGCAAATATATGTATTTTGCCCCCTTGTAACTCCTCAGGGTAACATTTCATAACTCCTCTCAAACGATTTTTTGTTACTTAATATAAAATACTTAAACGGCGAGCGCAAACTGAATGGGTAAATTTTTCCCTAAATTGGAACAACCTTGTAAGATATTTCTGTAAATTTGCAGTTTTTGTAGTTTTATTCGACCCTTTTGATATTTGGTCGGGCTTAAGCTAAGTGTCCACTTCAATCAAAATTTTCGTTTCCATAAGCAACACACGTATAAAAAACGAAGCGGAATGCAATCGGAAATTTCATTCGATAACTTTTCGTTTGCTTGAACGGACATTTATTTCGTTCGAAATTTGTTGAGCGCGTCGAAAGTATTAGGGCATTTGAATATCTATATAAATTACGATTCCTTGCGCGGAATCGCATAAAAAAAAGCACTTTTATTAAAATAAAAGACGAAACTGAACTTTCGAGCGGGCACGACCGCTTTATTCCAACGATAAAATTCAATTCAACTTTTTCTCTACTTAACACTAAGCTTATAATAATTTTGACAAAAATGCTAACGGATGTCGTTGTTGCACTTGTTTAAGCCAAACGCTACGTAAACAAATTTGCTTTATTGATTTGGACATCGCAAGTTGCGAAACTACTTGGAAAAGGTGAAAGAACGAAATTAGGTTGATCGAATAGTACAAGGTAGGTGGAAAAGCAGGAAATGCACAAAAGAATTGAATTGTATGATCGTGTTCTGAGAAGAGAATTGAGTTGCGCAAGCAAGCGCGCGAAATATGTGTTTGTTCGTGTTTAAAAAGTAAAAACGTTTTTTATAATGAATTCCTTCTTTTTTGGAAGGATTGTTTATTTTTAGTAAAAATATGCTTTTTGTTCTTCTTTTTTAAGAATAATAATTGAACTCTTTTCATTTTTGTTTTTTAGTTTTCCATGAAAGCTTGGAATTTCTCAATTCTTGAGATATGCAGTGCCTGCTAGTTTTGATTTGGAAGTAACAATGCTTGCTAGATATCGAAGTTGAGAGTTGGTCTTGGCGGTAGCACGGTACAGTGGGGTGAACATATAACTCGCGTGTACTAAGTGTGCCGATTGTATGTTTGTAGAGAGTGTAAATATCTTGCGTGTTAACTTGCAAAATGTGTCGTCGTTCGTATGTTTGTAATGAGAGTTCTGTATGTTTGTGATGAATGTAAGCATGTTCCGTGTTAACTTATGTTTGTAAGGAGTGTAAATGTGCTTCGTGTTAACTTATATAAATAGGCTAAGGCAAATCCTTTCAGTACCATTTTCTCCTTTGTTTGTCAACCGATTTTGATAAATGATGCAGAAACCATTTTTTACCTGCGTATACCTGTCGTAAGCAGGTAAAAATTACCAGGTGTTTTTCCAATGTATTTTATATGGGAATACTTATTTCCCCATAGAAATGACTCTAAAGTGTGTGTGTGTGTGTATCTAGGATTGGTCGAATTTCGACCACTGGGCGAACCTAGTTTTTTATAATTTTTCAACTCAAATTGAATGAAATTAAATATAAATTGACGGAAAGTCTTCTTTCCAGCAATTGCCCTATTTTATTTTTAATATAATGTGCTTTGGCTAAAATAATAATCTCTTTATAGCTTGAATCTATTTTCAAAATGTTGTTTATGTTTTCGTGTTGCTGCAAAACTATCGATTGTACTATCGATATATCAATATGTTTTAATTTGCATAGCCATCGATGGTTAATAATCGCCATGGATTGCCAAGCAGGCATCAGAAACAGTAACTATTACTTATATTTAATTGAAAACTTAGCGATAAGATTATTTTCCATATTTATATGAGATAAAAAGTTTTTCGAAGTTTTTCAAAAGCCATCGAAACTATCGATGGTCTTGCGGCTATAATTTTTCCGATTCTACACGACGTGACGTCAAAACGAAATAAAGGTACAAGTCTCCAAAAAAATTTTTGATTGAAGTGGACACCGACCTTAAAAGTCCAAGCATTTTTTTATTACGAAATGTTAATTTTTGGCAATCGAAAAAATCTTTTTTCTGATTTGTCGAAAGTGAACGTGGAAAGCGATCGATTTCGAACCCAGCTACGAGTTCATTATCCGGCGTCTTTACCAACGTCTTAGCCATTTCGACAACGTCAGCTCTGTGACATATATATGCAAAGCAAATCGTTTGAGTTTCAATTGTCAATAAGTGTGTTTAGCCGTTATTCGTTTACGAATTGATTTTTCAATTTTGTGTTCAATATCGAAAATATCCATGAGATGAGTTTGAAATGTGTTTCCATTGAAATTATGGCCACGGAATGGTTGAAAATGTTGCAGAAGTGTTTTAGGGAGTCATCTTTATCGTGATCGCAAGTATTTTAGGGGAACAAAGCAGGGACCGCAACAATTATAAGATTTATTATAAAATTTACAATTTAATAGTTATTTCAAAACTCTTTTTATGCGCTGTATAGACACATCAAATGCTTGCCAGGCATGTGCGCGTGTATTAGTGAAATCTGTTCACACAACGTATACGTGTGCCTTTTTCACTTACACACTCTCACATGCCTGACAGGCATTTGATGTGTCCATACAAGCTATTAGGAAATTAAAAGATAAATATTTTTTCACTATTTTTTTCAACTTATTATACCTTTTCCGAAGGAAAGGGTATATTAAGTTTGGCTCGGAGTATGTAACATGCCAAAGGAGTCGCGATAGATATAGACATATATATATATTCTTGATCAGGGTGACAAGAGGAGTCGATCTAGCCATGTCTGTCTGTCTGTCTGTCGGTCACACTTTAGTTTTTCGTAATTTACTCCTAAGCCATGAAAGATATCATATTGAAATTTGGCATGGACTTGAACCAGGTAAATGTCCGAAAAACTGCATACATATTTTTTTCGTAGTCCCTTCTTGGGTCGTGGGAAGTGGTTCAGAAGTTTCAAAAATCACGATTTTTAACGTTTTTCGTGGATAACTTTTTTACTATACATCCCAGCTTATTGAAATTTGGTGTGTGTATAGCTACTATGTAGACTTAAGCTTTCGCTGAAAAAAAATTGCGAAATCGCTATAACTATGGTCACCATCCTACACATTAGAAAAAAACACTCTTTCTCTTATTCTCATATCTGAATACAAAAATGATTTTTTTTTTTTGCTTTTCTGGTTGTGTATTTTGCCGCCAAATAAAGTCGTCACTTATGGTTAAATTTTGACCATGACCACCATTCGCGAAATTCGCAAAAATTTTATTTTCAATTTTTTGAATTGAGTATTTCGCTGCTAAACCAAATGTCCTCTAACGGTTAAAATTTGACCATGCTCACCATCCGCGAAAAATTTGTGCTTAATAATAATCTCGAGTTTTAGAAGCTAAATCGAAGTACAGATAAGGTATAAATAGATATCCAAGCTAGAGCAACGAAAACGGCAGGAATTTTCGTTAGGGTAATGTTTTAACATATTTTAGGCTGAGGAAAAGGTATGTGTGCAATCGGCTTTGCCGATGTAAACTTCTTTACTTGTTACAAAATAAAACTAATTTTCTAATCTATATCTATCTAATTCTATCTACTATATATTATATATAAAAATTAAACGAAAAAATTGTTTGTGTATAGTCGATAACTGGCCAAACGCGTCATCCGAATTTCTTCAAAATTGCAGGCTTCGTTAGGGAGGGTCTGCAGATGGTTTGTGTGAAGTTTGAACGAAATCGGTTCACAGTGGCTTTCGCAGATAAGCGTTTTAATTATTTGCCTAGAAAAAATTCACTTGATATCAAGAACAGTAACATTGAATTTATCAATCTACGAAATATTCAGTGTGTGCAATGAATGCAAAGCAGCCGATGAAAGTCACAATTTGACCATAGCAGCCATTCGCTTTTACACGTGCATCTTTTGTTCACTTTGCGTTCGAATAGGCAAATTTAATTCACATTTCTATTGGCGCAATTAATAAGGTGTGCAAATTTTGCAAAATTGAAATTTCACTACTTTGAATCGGGAATGTAGCAGCCGATGGTACTGCTCTATAAGGGTTAAACTTTGACCATGGCCATAATTTGCGAAATTTGGCCATGACTATTGGCAAAAGCATTTGGCGACATTCTATGGCAGTCAATTTTTTAAATAAATGAATACGTGAAAGTCTCAATGTGTACCGCACTGCGTATGAGTAATGTGGGCTAAGCATATGGCGATAGAAATTAATTACTCATACGTAGTGGATACTTAAAAATTAGTGTCCCACCGAAGGTTCGGCTTCGGTAATCGGCATAATCGGCCAATTCTTAATCTTCGGCTTCGGCTTCGGCTGGCAAAAGCCGAATATTTTAGCCGAATATTTTTGCATTTTAATGGAAGTAAAAAAGTCACGATAGATTTTCAATTGCTTCATTGAGACCTTTTACACTAGGAATTATTGCCGTAAATTTTTGCACAATTGCACAAAATTTTTCAACATTAAACGCATGGCCGAGAAATATTTATCTGCCCCTCCAACAAGCGTGGCCAGCGAACAACTCTTTAGCCTGTTTGTTTTGAAATGGAAGGGGACCGTAAGCACAACACTTTTAATTATTTTTTATTTTGAAAAACCTTGACATGTGAACTAAAGGATTGTAAAATATTAACATGTTTTAAGTCATTTTTTTTGATCCTGTAGCGGACGGTTTTGAGTCATTTTCTTTTGATCCTGTAGGGGCCGAAGGGGAGACTTCATTTTTTTTTAAATCAAAAATGTCCTCTAAAACTGCTGCAGTCAATCCTTCGCGGTGCATCCAATCCTTTATTTTGCGATCTAAAGGATACCAAAAAATTAGATAAATAAATACGAATTCTACAATATAATACTTATTTTTTTTTTGCATTTCTGCGTTCATTTTTTCTGAATCCTGCTTTCATATTGAATTGATTCGAATCAAGGTGATATCAATATTACAACAAGAACTACAAATCTAAAACAAACACATTGCTTTGTTGTTGCAAATATTAATTTTTCTTTCGTATATTCGAAATATTTTGAGAGAAATATTCAGGGTATTCCCTTTAAAGTGAAAAGATTGAAAAATCGTATCGAAGGTTTCTCCGAATAACGAACCAAAAATATAATGCAACTAGCAGTACCCGGCGCGCGTTGCCACACCTCGTAATGAAAGCATCCTACACCGAAAAAAATCCGTAGGTAATATTGAAGAAATGGGCTGCGTTATTGAAGAAACGGCAGTAAAAATGGAGCTAACTAAAAAAAGCAATCAATATGAATAAAGACGATATTCAATATGAAGAAATTCAAATCAGGAAAAAAAGTTCGTTATATTGATCAGGAAAAAAAGTTCGTTATATTGAAGAAATATCTTCATATCTACGAAACTATTTTAGTCAAATTTCTTCAAGTATATTATCCTGCTTCGTTATATTGAAGAAATTTCTTCATTTCTACGAAAATAATTATTGATATTGAATAAATTTCTTCAATATTACAAAAGATTTTCTTCAATATGAAGAAATTCATTGAAATACGCAACCCTGCTTAGTTATATTGAAGAAATTTCTTCATATTAATATATTTCAAAATTTCATCATATGTATTAACTGTTGTGAGTCCCGTCTGTCTCACATCTGCTGTTTTTTATAGACAAGAAAATCGTCCAAATATCATACACACAAAACAGTATATTAACTTTCTCATTGCAAGCAATAATGGTTGACTAAATAAAGACTCGCGATAAGAATTAAAAAACAATTTTATGTATATAGATTGTGTCGTTAAAAGGACGAAAATTCTAAAATATTATGAAAGGACTTAAAGAAATTTTTCAAAATAATGCAGCATTTTCCCTAAAAATATACTTTAAACCAAAATGTCAAGTCAAAGTAAATTACATCGAAATTAATTTTAATATTATTTTTATTTAGTATTGCGTTTCTTATAATGCCTCCAAAGATCAATATTACATATAGATATATATTTTCTGTACTATGTTTTAAAATTATATTCCAAAATTAAGCATTAAAAAGTTAGATATTGTGCTGAGTTTTTGTGTGTTGTATACTACTTCATGTATTCATAACAATGCATGGAAAAATTACACATTGTAATGTTGGTTTTTATAAGCTAAGCTATATAGGTACTATTGTTGGGTGGTACAATTTTGTTATTTTTTTTTAGTTGAGACACGAAAACCTTTAATTTTTGGCTTTTAACGTCTGAGCTTAAGTAAATAATTAAAAAAAAAATGTTTGTACAAATGTCCATTCGCAAACGCTTTGCTTTGGGTGCTCCAAGTTAAATAACTGAAAAGTTTTAAAGGCTAGGTCAATGGCCTTCAGCATTGAGTCAATTTGATACCTTATACCATCCAAAACCAATATAATTTGCTCTGGTTCGAGCACGGTGCCTGTTACAATAATGAATGGCTGGATGCGCTGGTTGGAGCTTTTCAACTCCAAAATGTGCTGCTCGCACTCAGCAACGGTATTTCCAACAACCATAAAACTGAGCTGAGAGTCCCGTATTGAGAAAGCTTTTCTAACACGTCTTTGACCTTCTACGACGACTTGAGCTATTGGAACCAGAAGTGCATGGATGGCAAAAAAGATTGAAATAAATAAATAATTGTCGTTCAATTTCATTAAACAAATTTAGCAATATAGCATCAATTGTTATACTTACTTGTATTTTCTATAGTGTTTTCAGCGTATCAACTTCCAGTGTCACCGGATGCAGTACGAAATATGAACCTCACTCATATGCAGAAGCGTCTCCCCGTTAATGTGGCACTTTAAAAAAATTTAGTTTATTAAAAACGGAACACTACGCAAAATATATACATTAATACACAGTGTGTATTACACACCTATCAGATTTTCTGCGATTTTGAACGCGAGCAATATTTTCTTTCAACTTTCAAATTAAACACAATTTCTCTGCTTCCATAAAAAAACCCGTTTTCACTTCAGGGACGAACTTTGCTTATGACGCTGAATCTTCTGCCTTAAGATTAATATTAATATTGAAGAAATTCTTCATATCTAATGTAATTAGTCATATTGAAGAAATTTCTTTATTTACACGAAATAAATTCGTTATATTTAAGATATAAATTTATTTTAAGACAATTTCTTCGTCATATTGAAAAATTTTCTTCATATTTACGAAATTATTTTCTTTATATTCACGAATACGTTTTGTTATATTAACGAAATTTCTTCAGCATGAAGAAATGATTTCGTACCTATGAAGAAATTTTGTTATATTGATTAAACTATTTAACTCATATTGAAGAATTTTTTTTCGTTCCATTCACAAAATTTCTGCAATATAACAAATATTTTCGTCAGCATGAAGAAAATTCGTTATATTGACTAAAATTCGTATTCAAATATTTACGAAAATTTTTATTCAATATTACTGCCGATATTTCTTTCAGTGTAGTGTTTCGACAGGTTTAAATTGTTGCTCTCTTATCTAAATAACTCTTAAAAAGTTTCGAAATCCTACAATCTTATTAAAAAATGCATGTTGTACCTGTTCCTTAATTTTTACGGCAAGATTCAGATGAGCTATGTTTTATCTGATCCTATTCATGCTGAAAGATTTTTTTTAGAAAAAAATTTTTTTATTAGTTTTTTTCCACCCTACCCCTCCTAAGGCAAATTTTCTATAATTCAAAACATAACGGCTTAAAATGTCAAGTATTGAAATTCATATATTTTTAAATTTAAAATTAATTAAAGAACTCTTCTCCATCTATCCCAAAAATAATTCCAAATTCCTCCAGAGACATCTCACGTGGGATCTTAAGTTATTTCTGAAACAAACAAATTAATTTAGTTATTTTTCTTTATGGGATTGTAGAATTTTGGCTGTGTATAAAAAAAAAATTCGATATCCTCGAAAGTGGCAAAATATTACAATTCTATAACAACAAAAAAACGTGCCACCTCCTTATTTTTGTCGGTAGGATTTAGAGGATCTTTCTTGCTTCGGATCCTCTTCCTTTCTGCAATGTAAGCTGATTCCAAAAAAGAAAAAAATAATCACAAATTTTTCTTTATAGGATTGTATGATTTTGGCTCTAGATAAAAAAAAATCCTGAAGTACCAAAATCCTGCAATCCTGTAACAAAATTCAAATAAAATTTCACCTCCTTATCTTTTTTGGCAGGATTTTGAGGACTTGTACTGTCTCGGATTCTCTTCCTTTTTGAAGTGACTGATATTTCCATTTCTTTTTCCATTTTTTTAAAACGAATTTTAAATTGAAGGAAGATATTTTTGAAAAAAATTCAAGTATCACAATTTTTTCTATGTGTTATTGTTTTTTAAAACTATTTTCATGTAAGTGGATTTAAGAAAATTGTTTTCTAATGAATTAAAAATGGATGATAAGAGCTTGTCGTAAAATTTTTTTTTTTTTAGTTTTCCATTCATTAGTAAAAACCTGGGTTGATTCTTCAACCTAAATTTTTTTTTTTGTTTTTCTCCGATTTTTATTTTTATAGCTTAAATTTAAAAATTATTCTCAATGAAAAATAGTTTACAAACAAAATATTTGGTTCCTAAGTGAGAATTAATTTTTAAGTGTTCAAAATATCTCCCTTTCTCCTAACAACTCTTGCAAAATGAGAAAACTAAGGAACTGTAGAATATAAAAGATTTTTGAAAAAAATTTTTTTTAATGGAAACGTTGTAGCTTCAGTTTGGGTTTTCCTTTTGTTCGCATGCCCTTATGACGATCATTATAAAAAAAGTTTTTATTAAAAAAGATGAGAAGAAAGGCAAATGAGAGTATATGAGTTTTACATATTCGTTGCGAAAAGCTTAAAATCGATATGTAAGGTCTGTAATACAAGCTTGAGTCGAAGACACATGACCAACTTGAAGAGGCACCTTGAAACGAAGCATACATCCTTGAAGCAGGACGGCTTGTCATCATTCAAGGACGAAAAAGAATTACCACCCAAGAAAATCAAAATTTCGTATGCGGTGTATAGGACAAATTTTTTGATTCCTTGGTTAAAATTGCAAGTAAGGATGGAAGGCCATTTGTGCAAAGCGATACAAACTGGGTGCACAAACCTTAGAAAACCTACTTTTAGTGAAGTTAAATTATTCTTAATTTTACTTGTAATTATTTTTTTCTTAAACTTTAATTGTTTTTTCCCAAAATAAACATCCATGTTGACATGGTCTTAAAAAACGCTTTAATAAAACTTAATAGGGGTTTTTTCTTCTCTTATTGAACTTTTTTCTATCGCTATATTTAATGCGCATTGGAATCAAATTCTTTATCGAAGTTCTATATCAGAAGTAAAAAACTTTCTTTTCATAAAGTGAGATATTTTTTTTCTGTCTGTAATATCTCTCACTAACCGTGAGAAATTTTTATTTGAAAAGAATTAAGGTTTTTATCTGAGAAAAACAAAAAACCTGTTTTGTCAAAAATATGTATTTCTATTTCAGATTTTTCTTTTTCTGTCGTCATTTAAGAATCATTTTGTGACTTTTTGAAAAGGTTGAGGGTTTCATGCGACCTCTGGTAAAAACAAAAATTTTTTGGTTGTCCAACTCGTATCTATCGCATCCCGACCTGCTTCACTACACATGAATATTAACAATGAAATTCATTTAATTTTTTAATTCGAAGAAATCATAATAAAACAGTAAATTAATTTTTTTGATTGTGTCGTGCATGGATAAATGCATTTTTTGGTGCTCCCACTCTTTAACATGCTAGGTACCCTGCTTGATTAATTAGGTATCTAAATATCAATCTAAATTAATTTAAAACATACACCATCTTTTTATTTTCAATTTAACATATAACTAATTTTTATTCAAGTGCTTTTTTATAAACTACATTCTTTGTTTTGCCATCGTTTGTAAAAATGAAAAGTGAATTTGGTTTCCCAACTCTTGAACATGCAACATATAATTGGCCATGCGAAAATACTGAATTTTCTAAATTTAAACCGCACATTTGCAGCGTCTGTCCTTGTGACTTGTTAATTGTCATAGCAAATCCAAGCCTTACAGGAAACTGAAGACGCTTAAATTCAAATGGCATATCAGTTGGTATCAATTTAATGCGAGGAAATAAAACATCCTCGGCCTTAAATTTTCCTGTTAAAATAGTAGCTTCGAAGACATTTCCCATTAACTTTTTCACTGAAAGTTTTGTACCGTTGCAAAGTTTTGGTTGATTGATGTTTCGCAGTAAAATAACTGATACACCAACTTTTAGTTGCAATACATGTTGTGGCAATCCAGGCAAATCAAGTAAATTTAAAAATTCCACGGGAAAATTCACAACTTCATCGGGATCCACCACTGTATCAACAGATTTGTATGTCATGATTTGGCCAGGTATGTCTTTCAAAATAGCTTCATTAATTTCGTTGACATCTTTATTTTTGGCTGCCAAAATTGCGCGCGTTCACTCAACCAATTTTGACATAAGTAATTTCTTGATATGTTTGGAAAAACACTATTGATCAAGTCTTGTTTACTTTGGCACATACGACAAAAATTATCTGGCAACGTTATTAATATAGTATCTCTGTCAACTGGTATATTACCATCGCCGATTTGCAATAGCTGTTTTGAAATTTCACCTGCTAATGAATCATTTTGCAACTGAACGCGTACATTGGTCTTCAATGTTAGCTTTTTGACATATCTCCATAAAATTGATGACTTTAAACAGGAATTTATTTCATCGGCTGCAGTAGATTTTGGAATTACGGGTAAAGGTTGTCTGAAGTCACCTGCCAAAAGAAGCAATGCACCGCCAAACAATTGTTGATACTAAATTCACGATTCGAAATAGTGAAATTTGAATTTTGAAAAATTTCGCGAATCGTGGCCTTCTCTCCGTCTCGCCCTGTCTAACCCATCCTTCCACTCTTTTCCTATTTGATTTGACGTTCCATAAATTTAAATAATTACGACCTACTATATTTTTTTAAATAACATTGCTCATACGTCGGGTACTAAAACTAAGGATTGCTCGGTGTGACCAAATATTAAGGTCAACAATTTAGTATCCTATGTTGACGGCATCAACAATACGAACATTTCAAAAAAATTATTAGAATTGGTCATTTAGTTTAGGAGAAAATCGTAACCAAACACTAACTTGCCTGAATATTTATATATATGCATAGATGAAAAGAATGTGTCTTCCCAGACTCAATTGTAAAATAAAAAGAAAGCGAGAGAGAAGGTTTTGTTGTTTTTGTTTTAATCTTTCATCTTGAACTGAGTATATGTTATGGTTCTCTAAGGATTTGGTTATGAGGATATTCTCCGCTCGCCTATCATTTATTTATTCTGGACTGTTCTACCATCTGACTTATGAGCTGCGCTACCAACTGACTTCTTAGTCTAAAATATAAAAGCTTTTAGATGCATAAACTATTCTAAAACTAAGTCTGCGCTCTGCAGAAGCTGGTGTGCTCCAGTTCTTCGGGAAGGTGTGCTTCCGGGTATCTTGGTCGTGTTGTCGTGCGACCAATATCCGATTCCGAATATTTGGCGATTTAGCGTAAGGTCACCTATTCTGCGTTGTGGCACTTGGCACGCTCGTGCGGAGGTGCCAAACGCCAGCTTGTGTTTTCGGCCATCTGTCGTCGCTAGCAGTATTGTAGAAGCCACAATATGGGCTGCTCCAATGTTTGACTGATAAATATTTATAGAACAAACAAATTTGTTTGGAAAAGCTAAAGACAGTACGATTTTTGGCAACTAACTAATCCTTTCAAATATGAGCAGTCAAAACAAAACAAGGTAAACGTGCTCCATGTATATTCCATGTCAGTGGCGTAGGTAAGGGAGCGGGGATTAAGGGGATATATACCCCCCTTCGCCTCATAAAATGTGAAGGAATGAATGTGTTTTAAATTCGGTATATATGCACTAGAGTGGCCCAAATATGAGAAGTTGCTCGAATGTTTCGGGCCAAGGCGGAAATTTGTTCGACTTTATGAGAGATTGGAAATGGTGCAGTTTCAACTAGATCGCGCAATATTTGGAGGAGCTCCAGAGGCTTGAAAGTCGGAAAAAGTTGAATTTTTCGCATATTTTTGTGTAAAACACACCCTATCTTAAAAAGTATAAGATTTTGCCAACTTTTTTTTTTTGCTAAAGAAGGATTTACTAAATACACACTCAAAATGGGCTTACTCATTTAAATCGCATTACAAATACTTGTAATACGATTTTTTTTAGTGTTAGAACGAATTGTTGGCTTGACTGAGCTTTCAATAACAAAAGTGTAATTTTCTCAACTTTAGTGTAATTTTAAAGGTATACAATATTGAGCATTCTTTTTTGCCATTAAATTGCCTTTCTAACGAAATTAGTTATAATAAAATTGGTAACTACTGGACAAAGTTATGATACAAAATCCCATGATTTTTTACATTAATATTTTAACCTGTTTCCAAGGCTTGCAAAAAAGCAACTTTATGTAACTTCTGCCATCAAAACTGATCGCAATATTCAAAAGGACCATTTATTTTTTAAAACAAGCCCAAATTGAAGAGAATCGGTTGATATTTGCCGTTGCTGGGAACATTTTCGTACTTACCTGGTTTTTTGTAATACCCTAATTTTGACTTTTTTCATTGCACAGCGTCCCTTGAAAAAAACTTGTATGAATTCGTAAAAAATCTTATCCTTGCGCCTTAAGAGGATAAAATAACGGTTTTATAGGAACAAATTTTTCTGAAAACGGCTTACGAAAACCAAAGTTACAAAGGTTTTAAGTTGAGTAATTTTTCGATTTTTTCCCAAGAAACTTTGGTTTTCGTAAGCCGTTTTCAGAAAAATTTGTTCCTATAAAACCGTTATTTTATCCTCTTAAGGCGCAAGGATAAGATTTTTTACGAATTCATACAAGTTTTTTTCAAGGGACGCTGTGCAATGAAAAAAGTCAAAATTAGGGTATTACAAAAAACCAGGTAAGTACGAAAATGTTCCCAGCAACGGCAAATATCAACCGATTCTCTTCAATTTGGGCTTGTTTTAAAAAATAAATGGTCCTTTTGAATATTGCGATCAGTTTTGATGGCAGAAGTTACATAAAGTTGCTTTTTTGCAAGCCTTGGAAACAGGTTAAAATATTAATGTAAAAAATCATGGGATTTTGTATCATAACTTTGTCCAGTAGTTACCAATTTTATTATAACTAATTTCGTTAGAAAGGCAATTTAATGGCAAAAAAGAATGCTCAATATTGTATACCTTTAAAATTACACTAAAGTTGAGAAAATTACACTTTTGTTATTGAAAGCTCAGTCAAGCCAACAATTCGTTCTAACACTAAAAAAAATCGTATTACAAGTATTTGTAATGCGATTTAAATGAGTAAGCCCATTTTGAGTGTGTATTTAGTAAATCCTTCTTTAGCAAAAAAAAAAGTTGGCAAAATCTTATACTTTTTAAGATAGGGTGTGTTTTACACAAAAATATGCGAAAAATTCAACTTTTTCCGACTTTCAAGCCTCTGGAGCTCCTCCAAATATTGCGCGATCTAGTTGAAACTGCACCATTTCCAATCTCTCATAAAGTCGAACAAATTTCCGCCTTGGCCCGAAACATTCGAGCAACTTTAAAAAGCTCCATACGATTCTGGGCCACTCTAATATGCACGAAGTAAAAACCACGATTGTTGAGTGTGAGTTGTTTAGAATCATATATGTTTGCGTCCCCATGTGCCCATGTGTACCCTGCATAAGGGTGCCCTTTTAGATCTATGCTTGCGAATAATCGATGACGAATTCGAGCATTACATTTAAGCGAACACAGCGCTGCCATGAGTTTTTTTTTTATCGGAAAATATCAAAAACGAAAAAGCTAAAATAGCAAAAAAAAAAAAAACTTATGACCAAAATACCAACCTCTTATCAAATATTTTTACATTTATGTATTTTAAAATCATAAAAAAGTTTTTCTTACAAAATTACCCCTTAGTACGCTTCTCAAGAAACTACATATGAAACGTGCAATATAATGAACTGATTCAAAAATGATTAAGAACTAATTTATCCACATTGGCAATGGAAATCCTGCCGTAGGTTTATGTTAACCTGAGTGGAATACATTCATATTCAATGCTTCAGTTCGTTTTCAACTAAACCTGCTGCCAGACGATAAACAAACCTCAACATCAGTCTAGGTCTAGTTTTGGATGAATTTATTTATGTTTGGTTTCAAATCAGTATAAATGCTGCGAAAATATCTAAAACCATTTCTATAAAAATAGCCAATTTCAGCTAAATAAAACGAATGTGGCAACGTTAAATGAACATCGATAGCTTTTGATCATCCCTAGTGCATTTACATAGTCACAAACCTAAGACTAATTTAAGAAGCGGTCTGTTCATTAAAGTTCAATTTACGATTTAAAATGTGGTTCAACCGGTATGAAATACCAACATCATTGTGTGATACAATGAAATTTGAAATAATGTATCTTATATTAGTTTGAGTTTTTCAAAACTTATTACTATTTGTTGTTACTCCCCTTTTCAAAATACTACCTACGCCACTGTTCCATGTACCTAGGCCAAATGTTTTGTTTTGATCTATTAAGTATGTTTTGGCGAACATGAGCCAATGTTCCTTTGTTTTGCATAAAATACAATAACTCTTTTTTATATTAAATATTAATAGACGTTATTGTAATTGAGATCAGATTCACGATTTAGGGGCTCGCTCCAGTTCTATCAGAAATGAAAAACTTCATATAAAAAAAAAAACGCTTCAGAAATGAATCAAAAATGGAAAGGTTCCCCGAAAATATCCAACATTCATTATATACATATTTGGTAATTTAAATTTTGGCATTTTTGAGAGGCCCATACCTCAGTAAATCGTTTGTACTTATACATTGGCTTAAAGGTCTGATTATAAAGTACTTATTAAATACTGGATTTTATTTGATGTCACCATCAAATCCAGTGAAAATTAAACTGAGAGTGGAGGCCAGTAACTAAACAGGCAGCTGTCAAATTGATATAAAACTGAAGAATAATTTTCCAAACATGAAAAGAAAAAATTTTGTGGTTTTATGCAATTTATCTGACACAAAATCTGACAATCTATCCAATTGATAAACCTTTCAGATATATTGTGAAAAAAATTTATCGCTCGGACATAATTATATTGATATGTCGAGCAAATGTTCTGCCCGGCTCTGCTCTGTAGATTATTAACACTTGGCTGAACTTTAAAATAACCGAATCTTTTTTCTTTTTCGCTATATTTTTCATATCTTTTAATTTTACGTTTTAATTCTGTTGTTTTTTTTTTTTTTTTTTTTTTGCTTTTATTTAGGTCGGATTACATCTTCAAGAAAAAAAGCGCAACTCAACTGTAAAACGAATGCGAAGGAGTAATCGAATATACTTCACAACGTTTTTCTTTCCGTTTTTGATAAACTCTGTATAAATATATCGTGCACATGATTCTTGGTCGCATTTCGTTAAATTCTCATCACACAACGTACCTAAAATATTTTTTAGGTTCTCCAAGACAATTCATTTCATTTCGATCACGGAGTAACTGAAATGGCTTGTCGCATAGCCGGAAGTTTGGCTTTGATCGCGACATGTTTTTTAATAGCCGTGAAATCGGATGAGGTGAGCTTGAAACGTTGTAGTTCATAAAGAGGAAAAATCTGACGCATAGACCATTGATCAAGGTATCAATAATTCAAACTCTTTTTTCTTAATAGGTCCAACGGAGATTCACTATTGATCATGTAAACAACACATTCCTCTTGGATGGCAATCCATTCCAGTATGTCTCTGGATCATTTCACTATTTCCGCGCGGTTCCTGGTGCATGGTTACAACGTTTGAGAACAATGCGAGGAGCTGGCTTGAATGTTATCGATACGTAAGTCTTAATTCGATAAATTGAACCAAAATGAAAATGCTTTTTAGCTATATAGAATGGTCATTACATAATCCAGAAGATGGTGTGTATAAATGGGATGGTATCGCGGATCTTGAAAGCTTTCTTCAATATGCGGGAGATGAAAACTTTTATGTTATACTCAGGCCTGGACCGTATATCTGTGCAGAACGGGATAACGTAATGAATATTCGTTTCTTTTTGGTAGAAGATTTATATTATTTTCATTTTTACAGGGTGGAATACCGTATTGGCTTTTCACAAAATATCCGAACATAAAGCTTCGAACAAATGACGCAGATTATACGCGAGAAGTAGGAATTTGGTATTCGCAGCTTATGCCGCGTTTGCAAAGGTACTTGTATGGCAACGGCGGTCCTGTAATAATGATCCAAGTGGAGAATGAATATTCTTCCTTCCCAGCTTGTGACAACGAGTACCGAATTTTTCTACGTGATGAGACAGAAAAATATGTTCAAGGCAAGGCATTGCTCTTTACAACGGATATGCCCGATGATCGGATGAACTGCGGAAAAATCGATGGAGTTTTTGCAACAACCGATTTTGGACATCAACGAGGTTAATATTCTATAAAATTGGCTCCGATTATGCACTATTTTTTTTCTAATTTTAATATTATAGTGCTTGGGGATTTGGAAAATGTTTGGAGCAAGCTGCGTAAGGTCCAACCCACTGGACCACTAGTCAATTCCGAATTTTATCCAGGTTGGATGACAGTGTGGCAAGAAAAGCTGGCGCGAGTTAATGCTCAAGAAGTAGCTGACGCCTTACAGTATGTTAATAGTTTTATTTTTAAAATGTTGATATTTTCAAAAAATCGCATACACATATATTTCATTTCAGGAAACTACTTGAACAAGGAGCAAGTGTCAATTTGTATATGTTTTTCGGCGGCACAAATTTTGGTTTCACCACAGGTGCTGGTGGCTCGCACGATGACAGTTTTACTCCAGTGATAACTTCATATGATTACGATGCGCCAATGGATGAAGCTGGCTTGCCAAATTACAAGTTTAAATTAATAAAAGACGTTATCCTCAAACACTTCAAGATATACAAAGAGCCGAAAATGCCGGACTTACCACCGAATTTGTCATACGGGGAAGTAAGCATGAAGCCAATAGCTAGGCTGTTTGGCGAAAGGGAGAGGCAAATCTTGGGAAAACTTTATGTGACTTCTTCGTTATCGCTAAAAACCTTTGAAGAGCTTGGACAATTTTCAGGCCTCATGCTATACGAGACAGAGTTTCCGCCAATCGAAGTAGATCCGACAACTTTAACGATTGAACATTTGCGTGATCGTGCCTATGTCTTTGCTGACGAGAGACTCTTATGCACATTATCACGTACTGATAAAATAAATACAATGTCGATAAGTCCCGGTTTGGGTAGCACTTTGCAGATCTTAGTCGAAAACCAAGGACGGGTTAATTTCAAGTTTGCAGACGATCTAAAAGGTATTTTAGGCAGTGTGGCGTTACGTCATAAGCCGAAAGGAGAATATGGGTTCAATATCTGGAACATAACAGGATTCCCGTTAAATGAAGCTGACATTAAAACTCTTTTAGAGCAATGGAACGCTGGAAATCTCTCTGAGGTTGTTGAAGATGCCTCGACACCACTTTTGTCGCACGGACCAACTGTTTACTATGGTGAATTCACTGTCAACGTAGGTGGCCACTCGTACCTGAACACAGCCGGATGGGGAAAGGGTGTTGCGTATGTGAATGGTATGAATTTAGGGCGTTATTGGCCGCAAGCTGGACCACAGATGACACTATATGTTCCCAATGAACTTCTCGAATTAGGGACTAACAAAATTGTCCTGGTCGAGTATCAACAAGCAAACAAAGTATTGGGAACTAACTCAGCTAAAGTTTCATTGGATAATCAACCGCGATTGGGATAGTTATACCCTTCAAATACCTAAAGGATAGTTGAAATAAAACATTTAAAAGAAGAACTCATGAATATGAGATTTTTTTTTAAATCGCTAATATTCAGGGGTGTCATATTATCCGATAGCTGTCGGAATCGGAATTAAAACCCATCGAAATTTCATGCAAAATTTACAAATTTTGTTATTTTTCGATTTGAATCGGAACTATTGTCGGTTCTTAATTGCATAGAACCATATTTTATCCGGCTGTCTACGAAATATATATGACAGACCGCTTGCAGTTTGCCCCTCTCCTCCGGAGGACCCGAGGCGTATGCCGGCCTCAGTAGCTTCTGTTTTTGTTGCGAAATGACTGCTGAGAGAGAAGGTTACGTCGTCGGCTAAATTTTGCGTGAGTTATTTCGCTTTATATTTTGAGTGCGGTCTGTGAGACCGTCCACGCACGTCCACGTTTGTGTTATAAATTGATGCTGACGGTGATTTTGTTTCTTTGAGATTTTGTTACCTAAAATGTCAAAAAACGGTCAACCAAAGACTGCAGGCAAACTATAAGATAAAAAGAAAGACATCCCATACTTGTGTAGGCTGTAAACAGCCAATATGCCTTCAATGCTCGAAGCCGCTGTTCAAATACTAGTATTGCAACAGATAGTGTATCCGGTAGGATGCCGGATATCCGGCTGGCTGCTAGAAAATCGCAGTTTTTTCTTATATATTTTTGGTTTTTAAAGCCATATTGAACGGCCCAGCCGGAAATTTCACTACTTCTCCAGTACTTCCGAAGTGGTGAAAATTCATACTGCGACTACTCGCATTACTAACCCTTACTTCTGATGAATTTTGTTAGGAGATGGCCGCTATTTTCAGTACTTCAAAATTCATGTGTTATTCAATAGGTAAAGGAGTGTATGACCCTGGTCCGCATGAAAACTTCATTTGGGAAAAGTGCACGTGCTGGCTGGCTAAAATGGATCCAATTAGCATGATTATTTCATTTGAAAATAGAGTATATGCTGCTAACATGAATGAAAATATCATTCTGAACAAATACTGTGGTGCCAACGGGAATGAGAATTACATTTGAAAAAATAGTATACGCTGCAGGGATCTAAGAGGAGAAGAAAAAGAATATTTAAAAAAAAATTGGCGGATATGGCAATATTTCGTCACTTCGTGATTGTGAGCCATTATTGCCTTTGGAAAGACTTAAGAGTTTAAATTCTTAAAACATCTTAAGTACAAAAAAAATTTTTAAACTTTTGAGAATTGTAGTATACATATGAATGCTTCACTTCTTCTGCAATAATGATTTTTTCATGCATGCGATAATGTCCGGCTGGGGGCTTATCAATGATCCTGAGGGTTGCCATTTGGTAGAAAAAATGTTGAACGTTATTTTTTGACACAGCACACATTAAAGTAGTGCGTGTTTCAAGTGGTTGGACAGAGGTGCAATGAAAAATCTCTGAAAATTGAAATTTTCTGTGAAAATGTTAGAGGAACTGCATCCGGTTACCTCCAATCGCTCCAATTTCTAATCTTCATCCTAGTACAAATACAATATAGCAAATGTATAATGTGAGGTATCCGGTGGCTGGATATAGATGGTATCCGGATATAGATGGTATCCGGTATCCGCCCGGATACTAAATTTAAAGCCGGATAGGTCAGATACCGAATAGTGGCAGGATATCCGTTGCAACTCCAGCAAAGACTGCCAGTAAAAATGCCCAAATTCGACCCTTGTCGAAGTTTTTATGTTTATTTTGCAGAAGAATATATTAAGATTTTTATATTTTTTGGTCTTTATATAATATTTCATTGTAAAAAAAAATAAAGTAACTAAAGAAATCATTTTCCTGTGGTAACATATCAATAGAGTGATCTCAAGCTATAAAGTCTGAAAATTGCCTTTAATTGTTTTGTTGTTAGATTAAGTTTAAAATAAATCCTTTTTTTATTAAAATTGCATCTCTTATTTAAAATTAGTAGATATTCTAAGGGATAAAAACAAAAAAAAAATACAATACTTTCTCATGAAGGTAGAACCCATCCCGTAAAGATAGCGGTCTGTGAGAGTGCACGTCCATGGTAGTGTAACAAAAATGGAACGTCCACAGTTAAAAGTTAAACCCGATAAACAAACTTTATTCAAAAAAATATAACGGCTTTATTTTCCCGCCAAAATAATAATTCAATAAAAACTTCAAAAAATTACAAAAAACCAAAATTTTCAAAACCCGAAAATTCCCAGTAGTTTCCGAGATATAACTTCTTGAAATTTTGGCAGCCACCTTCTGCTTTTCCTGTTCGCCTGGTGAATCAGACGAATTTTTGAACTGAAATCTGCATTTCTCGGGCATCATTCTTTCTCCAAGGCTAGAATTTTTTTTCGAGAGCTTCGTCGGTAAGTATGCTATCGCAAATATATATAATTAAAGAGCTTCAAACTACTTAGTTCCTTTGTATTCACTTGCCTATTGTGTATACAGTTCAGTTATGAAAAGCGAAAGAAATAGATCAAAGACTTATGACGCGAACGTGAAAGCTGCATGTCAAAAGCTTGCGTAATCGCTAAGCCTAGTTCAGGCACCAACTGACATAGCGAATACAAAAACCTTTGTTGTGACATATTTCATACACAAACTATTTTAGCCGATGCACTGAATTTTGTGTCTTAGCTAGGAAGGTTGGTTTTGGTGCCGGTCTGCGCTATGCCAGTTGGTGTCTGATTTCTGTTCTTACGTCACGAATATCTGATAGAGGACTTTGAGTGAGCGTAGCACAAAAAGTAGGCGTGGCAGCGTTTTTTTTTTTTTTTTATTGAAGTGGCTGCCACTTAGGCCGTTAATCGGCCCATTGCGATACCAAGGAGGTTTTCTTGTGTTTGTGTGAGTGTATGTCTTTTTATGTAGGTGTTCCTAACATACGAATTTTGTTTTTCGGGTTTAACTGTCTCAAAATGACATTTCCTACAGGGTTTTTGAAAAATTTTCTTTTCTAAATGGTTCCTCAGATCTTAAAGAAAATTCCCACGGAGAAAATTTCTGGAAAATCCACGCTTTCCCCCTATTTGAAGCACTTTTTGCATTTTCCTTAACCGTGGAAATATTAAAAATTTAATCATTGCAAAGTGTGGTGGGGGCTCAAACAAAAGCATACTTACCATTGAAGTTCTCGAAAAAAACTTCTAGCCTTGGAGAAAAAATGATGCCCGAGAAATGCAGATTTCAGTTCAAAAATTCGTCTGATTCACCAGGCGAACAGGAAAAGCAGAAGGTGGATGCCAAAATTTCAAATGGTCATATCTCGGAAACTACAGGGAATTTTCGGGTTCTGAAACTTATGGCTTTTTTTTATTTTTTGAAATATTATTTTGGCGGGAAAGTAAAACCGTTATATTTTTTTGAATAAAATTTGTTTTTCGTTTTTAACTGCTTCAAAATGACATTTCCTACAGGGTTTTTGAAAAATTTTCTTTTCTAAATGGTTCCTTAGATCCTAAAGAAAATTCCAATGGAGAAAATTCCTGGAAAATTTCACACTTTCCTCTTATTTGAAGCACTTTTTGCATTTTCCTTACCCAAGGAAATATTAAAAATGTATACATTGCAAAGTGTGCCGGAGGCTCAAAAGATACCGCCGAAGTTTCAAAAAAGACTTTACTTATCGAGAAAATCATGCTCCCAAGAAATGCGGATTTCAATACCAAAATTCGCCTGATTCATCAGGCGAACAGGAAAAGCAGAAGGTGGATGCCAAAAATTCAAGTATAACTACTCGGAAACCACTGGGAATTTTCGGGTTTTGAAAATTTTGGATTTTTTTAAAGTTCTTTTTAAATATTATTTTGGCGCCAAAATAAAGCCGTTATATATATAACTCCAGATTTTATTTATTGGCGCGTTTGGAAATATTACTATTCAAAAATCCTGACAAAACATTCATACATTTTTAAACTGTCACAAAACAGCCGTTCCGACAGTTTAAGGTTACATTTTACCGACTAAATTGAAGTAGAAATATTAATTTATTCTCGCGTTGCAAAAAATGTACGTATATGCTTTTATTTATTAAGCATTATTAGTTTCTAAAAACGCTGTTGACTTGTTGCACCCGCGATACAAAAAGTGTAAAAGTTAACTTTTCTCACAGAAATAAAGAGCTAACATCCTAAAACTTTGTGATAGTAAGAAGAAACCAAAACTAAACATTAGTTAATCGTTTTTAAAAGTGCAATGATTGCCAGGTAAAAATAATCGATAATTTAAATTTGTTGCACCCGCGATTTTGATGCCAGATCGCGGGTGCAACTGTTTTTCATTTAACCTTCTTGTGCGATTTACTACACTGAGCGAACTTTACCAAGATTTTTTATACCCGACACACTCTGTGTCGAGGGTATATGGGCATTTCCATTTTGACGTGACGTGACATTCGAACGAAAAACAAAATTTTTTTAAAATGAAGAATTGCAAATTTACAAAAAATTTTTTAATATTTGCATACTAATAAATAAGCACTATGTTCAGTAAAAAAATTAGACCAATAGACCATAAGGATTTGAGTATTGAAGCAAAAAAGTGTCCTAGCGTTACGTTACGAAAAACAGAAGTGGGTTTTTGACTTAGATTACAAGATTGCAAAACTCTGCTAATTTCGCAAAACTTTTCGTATTAAACTTATAGCAATAAGATTGGAAAATATTATATAAGAGTTCATTTTCCAAGTTTTAAAATTGTAAAATCGTTTGTCGTTCGTTTTTTATTGGCCTTAATGACCTGGCGTTACGTTACCTGGCGTTACGTTACTAAAATTTCAAAAGGGTTTTAGTCATGAAAATAGTCTTTTATTTTAACCTTTTTTCCTTTTAATTCATAAATTCTGGTATTATAAATAGAAGGGCCAATAATAAATTTTATCAAAAACAATATTTAATTGAGCTTGCGTAATTAGAAGATAATTATCAACTTATTCGTTAAAGAATTTTTGTTGTTTTGGTTGATTCTTCTGAATGGAATTATTAAGGACGATAACTTCCATTGATCAGGTTACTAAAATGGCCCAAATTTCATAGATAAAGCACTTTTAAAGGTAATTTAAGAAATACAAATACAACAAAATAAGCCTTTACCTATGTTTTACAGAAATGAGGGCTCACTATAACCACCAATCTTCTTAAATAGTGGAATTCAGATGTGTTACTATGATAGTACATACCCAAAAATTGTTTTAAGGAACTGGGGCATTTTCATTTCCGGTAGACCTTTCTGTGGAAATGCCCATATTGCGTTTGTGTGGTTGTGTGTAACACCCAGAACCAGTCGAGATAGACCATACAAGGAGATTCGATTTAGACATGTCCGTCTGTCTGTCCGTCCGTCTGTTTGTATACAGTTTTCTTATCGAAGGAGTTGAGCTATCTTGACGAAATTTGCTATGCGTGCTCACGGGGACATGAGTAAAAACAAGTTCGAGAATGGACCCGATCGGACTATTTTTAGGGGTACCTCCAGTACTAGCCCAACAAGCACAATAGGGCGATTCGACCAGCAGTAAGTCGAATCGACCTATTTAGGTTGAAATTACCCTATTCCTGATCTATTTTCCGGCCTTAAATATGACCTAACTTTAAAGTCCGTTTCGAAGGTCCAAATTACCTTTTTTCGACCTATTTCATGACTTCAAAGTCGTTTCGACTAACAAGTCGATTTTTGGTCGAAAAGAGGTAAAAATGCCCTATTTTGTGACTTAATATTGACTTGACTTTGACTTCCAAATTAGGTAATTTTTCAAGGCAAACCGACCAATTTTTCGACTAAAATTCGACTTTAAAGTCCGTTTGACTTATAGGGCGAAATAGGGCCAAAAGTTGACTTATTTTGTTGCATGCTTCGACTTCAAAGTCGAGCGGACTTGATTTTCGAACTTCAAAGTCGGTTTGACTTTAAAGTCGAAATAGGTCAAAATAGGTCGAGCTCCGCCATGTTTTTCGAATGGCAAATTGAGAATAATTCTTCTGCATATGTTTTTTCTTTAAGAAAAACAATTTTTTTCAAGCAATATTTATTTAATTTCCATCAATGAGAAAGCCCCTTAAAAATGAAGAAGTAGAAGGAACACTTTCACGAAAAATCTCAGCGGGCATATGTTTTTGGGACTTATTAAGCGCAAAATAATTTTTAATGAAGTCCATATTTTATTTATTATTTATTTCTTAAGACACACGAAGAAGAAAATCTCTCGTTCATTTCTGCTTTCGAGTAATACGAATGACTGAGTAAGATATTATGTATTTATATCTTTCTCTGTTACTCTCTCTCTCACTTTTTTCGTTTCCTTTTACGTTCTCTTTCGTTTTACTCATAAGTCCAATAGGTCGAAAATTGGTCATTGCGACTTCTTTTCGACTAATATTAGGTAAACGGACTTCTTTTCGCCCTGACTTTGAAGTCGAAATGCCCTATTATGACCTATTATTACCGCCAATCGACTTCCAATCTATTCCCCACTTACGTCGACTCGACGTCGAATCGACGTAATTTCGACCTATTTAGGTTAGGTCAAGTAAATATTCTGACCTAATATAGGTAAGAATTTACCAATTTTCGATTTTTTTTTGCTACTTGGGAGGGTCTGTTGTGAAAATCACAAAAACTGCAATAAAACCGGAGTTTTTCAAGATATTTTGATGAATTTTGGCATTTGAACATATTTTAGCCCAATTAATGTGATTTACAAAAATTTGAAAAATGGGCGTGGCAGAAGGGCGTTTTTCGAAAGCTGTCTCCTACTCCCGAAACGCCAATGGGACTTCAACGAAAATTGCCACTTATACTTCTTTTGTAGCCATAAACATCCTGCCCAAAAATTTTCTTGATCGGTCTATTATTAAGGGTACCTCCAGTACTACTCGTAGGGTCTGTCACAAAAATCCCAAAACTGCCCCAAAATCGGACTTTTTCAAAATATTTCAATGAAACTTAGAAATTGCGCATATATTTAAGCTTCCGATTAGAATTACGAAAAATTGGAAAAAGGGGCTTGGCAAAGGGGCGGTTTTCATAAAGAAATTAAACAAAAGTCGGTATATGGGGCCCCTAGGGCCTTAAACAACTCCTGATATTAAAAATTATTTGAAGATATGTGTATGTGTCGGGTTTTCTATTGTTAGACTTGCCTGACTATAACACCCTTACTTGTTTAAAAATGCGCATTGTTATTCAGAGTTCTTTTGATTTTCGAGCAGAACGAACCCCAGGTTGAACCCCCAAAAGCCCCCCCCTGGCTGCGCGCCTGGATCTAGCCATGTCTGTCTGTCTGTCTGTCTGTCTGTCTGTCTGTCTGTCTGTCTGTCTGTCTGTCTGTCTGTCTGTCTGTCTGTCTGTCTGTCTGTCTGTCTGTCTGTCGGTCACACTTTAGTTTTTCGTAATTTACTCCTAAGCCATGAAAGATATCATATTGAAATTCGGCATGGACTTGAACCAGGTAAATGTCCGAAAAACTGCATAAAAATTGTTTTCGTAGTCCCTCCTTGGGTTGTGGGAAGTGGTTCAGAAGTTTCAAAAATCACGGTTTTTAAGGTTTTTCCTGGATAACTTTTTTACTATACATCCCAGCATATTGAAATTTGGTGTGTGTATAGCTAATATGTAGACTTAAGCTTTCGCTATATTTATGGTCATCATCCTACACATTAGAAAAAAAACTCTTTCTCTTATTCTCATATCTGTATACAAAAATGATGTTTTTTTTTGCTTCTTTTGATTGTGTATTTTGCCGCCAAATAAAGTCGTCACTTAAGGTTAAAATTTGGCCATGACCACCATTCGCGAAATTCGCAAAAATTTGATTTTCACTATTTTGAATTGATTATTTCGCAGCTAAACAAAATGTCCTCAAAGGGTTAAAATTTGATCAAGACCATCATTCGCGAGATTCACAAAAATTTGATTTTCACTAGTTTGAATTGAGTATTTCGCTGCTAGACAAAATTACCTCTAACGGTTAAAATTTGATCAAGACCACCATCCGCAAAATTCGCGAAAAATTGATTTTCACAGTTTTGAATTGAGTATTTCGCAGCTAAACAAAATGTCCTCTAAAGGTTAAAATTTGATCAAGACCATCATTCGCGAGATTCACAAAAATTTGATTTTCACTAGTTTGAATTGAGTATTTCGCTGCTAGACAAAATTACCTCTAACGGTTAAAATTTGACCATGACCACCATTCGCGAAATTCGCAAAAATTTGATTTTCACTATTTTGAATTGAGTATTTCGCAGCTAAACAAAATGTCCTCTAGGGGTTACAATTTGATCAAGACCACCATTCGCGAAATTCACAAAAATTTGATTTTCACTAGTTTGAATTGAGTATTTCGCTGCTAGACAAAATTACCTCTAAGGGTTAAAATTTGGCCATGACCACCATCCGCGAAATTCGCGAAAACTTAATTTTCACTATTTTGAATTGAGTATTTCGCAGCTAAACAAAATGTCCTCTAAGGGTTAAAATTTGATCAAGACCACCATCCGCGAAATTCACGAAAATTTGATTTTCACAGTTTTGAATTGAGTATTTCGCAGCTAAACAAAATGTCCTCTAAAGGTTAAAATTTGATCAAGACCATCATTCGCGAGATTCACAAAAATTTGATTTTCACTAGTTTGAATTGAGTATTTCGCTGCTAGACAAAATTACCTCTAACGGTTAAAATTTGACCATGACCACCATTCGCGAAATTCGCAAAAATTTGATTTTCACTATTTTGAATTGAGTATTTCGCAGCTAAACAAAATGTCCTCTAGGGGTTACAATTTGATCAAGACCACCATTCGCGAAATTCACAAAAATTTGATTTTCACTAGTTTGAATTGAGTATTTCGCTGCTAGACAAAATTACCTCTAAGGGTTAAAATTTGGCCATGACCACCATCCGCGAAATTCGTGAAAACTTAATTTTCACTATTTTGAATTGAGTATTTCGCAGCTAAACAAAATGTCCTCTAAGGGTTAAAATTTGAAATTCGCGAAATTCGCAAAAATTTGATTTTCACTAGTTTGAATTGAGTATTTCGCAGCTAAACAATATGTCCGCTAAGGGTTAAAATTTGATCAAGACCACCATTCGCGAAATTTGCGAAAATTTGATTTTCACTAGTTTGAATTGAGTATTTCGCTGCTAGACAAAATTACCTCTAAGGGTTAAAATTTGGCCATGACCACCATCCGCGAAATTCGCGAAAACTTAATTTTCACTATTTTGAATTGAGTATTTCGCAGCTAAACAAAATGTCCTCTAAGGGTTAAAATTTGAAATTCGCGAAATTCGCAAAAATTTTTATTTTCACTAGTTTGAATTGAGTATTTCGCAGCTAAACAATATGTCCGCTAAGGGTTAAAATTTGATCAAGACCACCATTCGCGAAATTTGCGAAAATTTGATTTTCACTAGTTTGAATTGAGTATTTCGCTGCTAGACAAAATTACCTCTAAGGGTTAAAATTTGGCCATGACCACCATCCGCGAAATTCGCGAAAACTTAATTTTCACTATTTTGAATTGAGTATTTCGCAGCTAAACAAAATGTCCTCTAAGGGTTAAAATTTGAAATTCGCGAAATTCGCAAAAATTTTTATTTTCACTAGTTTGAATTGAGTATTTCGCAGCTAAACAATATGTCCGCTAAGGGTTAAAATTTGATCAAGACCACCATTCGCGAAATTCGCGAAAAATTGATTTTCACAGTTTTGAATTGAGTATTTCGCAGCTAAACAAAATGTCCTCTAAAGGTTAAAATTTGATCAAGACCATCATTCGCGAGATTTACAAAAATTTGATTTTCACTAGTTTGAATTGAGTATTTCGCTGCTAGACAAAATTACCTCTAACGGTTGAAATTTGACCATGACCACCATTCGCGAAATTCGCAAAAATTTGATTTTCACTATTTTGAATTGAGTATTTCGCAGCTAAACAAAATGTCCTCTAGGGGTTACAATTTGATCAAGACCACCATTCGCGAAATTCACAAAAATTTGATTTTCACTAGTTTGAATTGAGTATTTCGCTGCTAGACAAAATTACCTCTAAGGGTTAAAATTTGGCCATGACCACCATCCGCGAAATTCGCGAAAACTTAATTTTCACTATTTTGAATTGAGTATTTCGCAGCTAAACAAAATGTCCTCTAAGGGTTAAAATTTGAAATTCGCGAAATTCGCAAAAATTTGATTTTCACTAGTTTGAATTGAGTATTTCGCAGCTAAACAATATGTCCGCTAAGGGTTAAAATTTGACCATGACCACCATTCGCGAAATTCGCAAAAATTTGATTTTCACTATTTTGAATTGAGTATTTCGCAGCTAAACAAAATGTCCTCTAGGGGTTACAATTTGATCAAGACCACCATTCGCGAAATTCACAAAAATTTGATTTTCACTAGTTTGAATTGAGTATTTCGCTGCTAGACAAAATTACCTCTAAGGGTTAAAATTTGGCCATGACCACCATCCGCGAAATTCGCGAAAACTTAATTTTCACTATTTTGAATTGAGTATTTCGCAGCTAAACAAAATGTCCTCTAAGGGTTAAAATTTGATCAAGACCACCATCCGCGAAATTCACGAAAATTTGATTTTCACAGTTTTGAATTGAGTATTTCGCAGCTAAACAAAATGTCCTCTAAAGGTTAAAATTTGATCAAGACCATCATTCGCGAGATTCACAAAAATTTGATTTTCACTAGTTTGAATTGAGTATTTCGCTGCTAGACAAAATTACCTCTAACGGTTAAAACTTGACCATGCTCACCATCCGCAAAAAATTTGTGCTTAATAATATTCTCGAGTTTTAGAAGCTAAATCGAAGTACAGATAAGTTATAAATAGATATCCAAGCTAGAACAACGAAAACGGCAGGAATTTTTGTTAAGGCAATGTTTTAACATATTTCAGGCTGAGGAAAAGGTATGTGTGCAATCGGCTTTGCCGATGTAAACTTCTTTACTTGTTTTTTTTTTATTAGTAATTGTTGCACTAGTGCTAACCAGGGTTCGGACTATCTCCGATCGGAGTAGATCTACTCGGTTTTTTTTTAATTTTTGAAATCGACTCCCCCACTTCCCTATACCTGAAATCTACTCCGATTTTTTCACTTCACCAAACTCAAAATAATTTTGTCTATGTCACGATTTAGACGTAATGAGAACGAGTTTTTTGTGTTCCCTCGGTCGCAAAGAAATTGTTGTTTTCCATACAGATGTCTCTGTATCTAAACTGACTGATGGAGATAAAAAAATATAAGTAATATGTAAATATAAGTTATTATGCTTCATTGGAATCCATACGCTTTTCCATTTCAACCCCCTTTCAGAGCCTTTAAAGGGGTGGTAGGGGGTGTCCCGTGGGGGAAAATATTTTTTCATAGCCATATTCGTTCTCAGCACCCCAAAAAACATGTGAATCCATATACATTTTGATTTTTAAGCAGAAAATCAATTCCAACCCCTCCCACACCTATTGGGGGGGTGGAAGGGGGTTGGGAGAAAATTGGGAAGTTTCACAAATTTTGGAAGTCATATTCAGATTCAGCGCCTTGAATAACTTCGGGATTGAGGGGTCTCTTTTGTAGTTCGCAAAATTTTTTGTTTGTGTGTTATTGCTAAAAGGTGGATCTACTATGGGAGGGGGGAGTAGTTTTTGTCCAATGCTCGAATTCGTTTCGAACTCGTTGTGCTTATTGGGGTAAAGTAGAATTTAAGACTGTGGCAAGACTACTAAGTCGAGAGATACGAACGCTCTTAGCACAAAATCGTTCTAAGAACTCACCACTACCACTTACTTTTGAAGACTTAGACCAACGCTCGGGTCTGGTATTGTATGAAACGAACCTGCCCAGTCTTGAAATTGATCCAACAGTTTTGTCATTAAAAGGAGTCCGTGATCGAGCTTACGTGTTCGTAGATGAGCGGATAGTGGGCACAGTTTCCCGAAGTAATGACATTTATGCAGTACCATTGATTGGTGGTGGGGAAGTTTTACAAATTTTATTTGAAAATCAGGGACGATTCATTCAAGTTGCACCGAATGACAAAAAAGGAATATTGGGACCCGTAAAAATAAAGAACCGCTCGATGTGGTTTGACAAGATTGAGAATTGGAACTCAACTGGTTTTCCACTCGAGTGTAGCGATATCGATTTAATCATCGAAGCTTATAAAAAGGGAAAGTTACCAGAAACTACTGTCGATAACACAACAGCGATTCTTCGACGAGGTCCTACTATTTACCATGGTGAATTCAAAGTTGCCGAAATTGGCGATACGTATTTAAACACAATTGGGTGGGGCAAGGACATGGCATATGTGAATGGTTTCAATTTAGGTTTTAGGTATTGGCCATCTGCTGGACTGCAAATGACACTATATGTTCCCAATGAAATGCTCAAGGAAGGTGTTAACTCGCAGTTACTTCTTGAATATCAACATCCTAACAGAGAACGTGAAACTTTTAAAAGTCACTTTTGATAACCAGCCAAGATTGGATCGTTAGTAAACACTTTTTGAAAACAAAATAAATCAAATAATTTCTAATAATAATAATAATATTAATTGAAATTAGCTTGCCCCAATATACTTATGGGATATTTCGTATATTTTTTTCTTTCCAGTGAAGACTCTGTCGCTAGAAAATCTTCTTTTTTTTCTAAAAGAAACGAAGAAGTCCGAAAAGGCGTTTTGGTTTTTAGGCTTCTCTTCCTTTCCTTTCCTTTCCTTTCCTTTCCTTTCCTTTCCTTTCCTTTCCTTTCCTTTCCTTTCCTTTCCTTTCCTTTCCTTTCCTTTCCTTTCCTTTCCTTTCCTTTCCTTTCCTTTCCTTTCCTTTCCTTTCCTTTCCTCTGTCTTTCTCTCTTTCCTTTCTTTCTCTCTTTCCGGGTGTGGCAAAATGGACCAAAAATTGTGATTGCCTGGGGGACCAACAACCCCCGCCCACCTCAATTCTATTCCAATTCCATAGTACATTTTAATAACTCAAACAATATACACCCCGTTTTTGTTTTGTTATTTGGGACCTCTCTGGGACCAGATGATGATTAGTGTTTCCTTTTGCGAAAAGAAAAAATAATTCGAATCGACTCGATTGATCGCTCAACATTTGAGCACAGAGTTAATATGGAATACATTATCAGTTTTTCACCTCTCGTTTAAAGCAAGTGGGCAAGAGCTCCGAGCACTTCAATCTGAAATATTGCTATTAACATAAGTTATGTTATCTTTTTTTCACCAAACTCACTTCACCAAATCGGAATCGGGTGGAGAGCAAATGTGTATGGCTGAAGTGAATTTAATATTTTTTTTTAGTTTTGTGATATATTTAAAATTTTTGATTGGGGCAATTAAAAAGCCGATCAATCGAGCTTAGCAATCGCCATCAATTGGAATATTTTCATCCCAGTTTTTTGTGTAGATTTATACTAAAAAAACAAAAGGGGTTTCAAAGAGTTTTCATCTACAATTTTGAAATGAAGTTCGGTATGATACTCGTATTAAAAATTTTACCAAAACGATTTGACACATTTTTCTACTACGGAACAGCTTCAACTTTGTTGTGCGAAGAATCAGTTTATTAAATTCCTAACAATTATTTGCTTCATAGCCATACTTTTGCTGCATTACCAGGCAATTCACGTCACTCAGCGTAACTTGTTCAAAAATCAAATAAATAACAAAAGCTTTGCCAGCCAAGGTGAAGAGCTAACAACTGACTCAAATACTTGTCGATGGGAATTCAATTTTCAGTTACGATTGCACGGCGACAATGGTCACAATTAACGCTGCTCTACGTTCGATACTAACGTACGGATTTCTTTTAAGCTTCAGCTATGCCAACATCAGTGAAGTAAGTGAAGAAGCATGCGCTTTCGGTACAAAAACCGAAAAATTTTAAAGAAGAATCATTAAGTGTATTCAACTTGGGATCAATACTTCAAGTCAAGGGATGTTCAAATACGCCTTGAACACGAGTCTATAGAGGAAAAAACAACGAGCATTCATTGAATTGAAATGCAATTGATTCATTCCTTGTTAAAGCATTAGCCAAAAGGAGACATTTTTGTTTCAATTAGAGTGTTGCGAAGGCCAATGCTTTTAGAGGTCGTTCCATTGAGGGCAGCAAAAATATATCATGCCGGCATTCAAATTCTCTAAGCTTTTCTACTATTAAATTTTACCAAAACTTTACTTTGGAATTTTTTTTTTTTTTAATTTAAGGCCCGTTTTCTGAATGTCCTGTTAAAGTCTAGATTAACTAACCGGCAGTTAAACTAATCGAATGATTAAAAGTGTCGGTAAAGCAATTTCGTTTTCTCAATGTCTAATTGATTTGATCTGGTTAATAAGTGAGAAGTTGGCAACGCGTTCACAAAACATCTGTTTCTAAACGTCAAAACGACCGAATTTTGCAGCATTTTGTACTGTATTTTATGAAAACCAACCGTCGCTCAATATGAGTTCGGGATATACAAAGAGAATACGCAACAAAAATTTTTCAAAAGATGTTTTGCGATGTTTTGAAATTAAAATTTTAAATATACGAATTCCAAAATATTCTATTACAAAGCTACTAGATCTAACCGCCAGATGTTTCTTATAAATAAATTTAATCGGCAGATGAGAGTCGGTTAAGGTTTGTGCCTTAATCGTATTTTGAGAAAACGAAACTTGATTTTTTGTTAAAATAACTGCCGGTTGCGGTTTAACCGGACATTCAGAAAACGGGCCTAAATCTTTTTATTTAAAATTTTTAATAATGAAAATCGCTCATGAAGAATAAAAAAGGTTGATTTATCGAACAAGTTGGGTTTTGAACGTTTCATTGGCCTTTTTAAGTCTTAAGCTTACGTCTCCAGTTCGTGGTTTGCTATTAGAATATTCGTGATTCTCAAAGTGGCCACAACGAAGATGGAGGTTGGCAAGATTTTCATATGTTAAAATGTGATGTCAAATAATACCGAAGAGAGTGCTCAACCGGTATCACCCTTTCATGCCCGAATTTTAATCTGATGTCTGATACTATTATTTTCAACTGATAACGGAAGGTCATGGTGTGTTGTTTAACCAGACAAAGCTTTTAATTGTTTCGACAAATTATTTAGGTGCTGAAATATGTTTACTTCAAACAGAAAAAGTCTTAAAACCTTATTAACAACCAATCAAATTACAAAATATTTCTTCTAGCTCACTTTTGGTTTCAAGTCTGCACAAAATGCAAGAAATTACATTTATTTTTTTCTCAATCTACTTCTATAAGGTCATTACGTTCTCAAAAATTGTAAATTTGAACTTATATCTACATGGCTACACTCTTTTACAAATCACTTCGACAAAAATGACTTCCCTTTTTGAAAATGGTAATGTATTCTTTTCTTTGAACATTAATCTAAATACAAAATTCCATTGAAACCAACAATTCTTTCTGTGTCATATAGTCGCAGCTGCAGAAAGGTAAAATGTTACATATATGCAACATCGGGCATCAAAGTGTTAAAATACTTTTATTTTTACATTCACCGACTGAAGTGTTTCGGTTTGAAACCCTTAAGATTTTTTAAATTTAAGGCATTCCCATACAAACGCTGTGACCAATCGGGCACCCATTTCAATTATGTCCACATAAAAAATTTTATTAAAGGCTTGCAAAAGCGATAAGAAAAAAAACTACGATTATAACTTTAGGTGGGCGGTTTTTTTTTTTTTTTCATTAAAATATACGAGTATCAAAATTAACTAATTTTCAGTTGCACCGATTGTCGCAGCAATAATTCTCGTGGAATTTTACACCACTTAACTCTCCATCGTAATAAAAATGTATAAAAGTTCCCCTTTCTAAATGCTTAAAAATAATAATTCCAAAACCTATAAATCGATTACATGGTGCATTGGGATAAAATACTGAATTCAGATTATAGTTTATATTCCGACAGAATATATCTTTTTACTTTTGGTTCGCATATTATTTAGTTTTATCAACTTCTGTTAAAAATTTTGTTTATTGATCGGTAGCGTTGAGAATAATCTAGAGCGATAAATAAATGTTATCAAGTCGATCGACAAATAAAACCACTTTAAAATACTTCAAATATCAAAAATATAAAACACTTCTCTAATCGTAACGTTTTTTTCATACCTTTTCGCTCGCTTCATTGGATGGCTTTCATTTATTTCCAAATATAGAGGCTCTCTCCAGTTCTGTCAGCAATTGAACAGAAATGCAAAACTTCATATAAGGTCTGTTCCCGTACTGCCCAAAACTACCAAATCTTGCCCAATTTTCATACAGTTTTCAAAAAGTTGGGCATTTTCGTGCAGTATGGGAACAGACCTATAAAAAACACATCAGGAAACTGATTCATTTATGAAGCGTTTTTTTATAGGGGTCTTACCTTAAACGTGAAAAGATCGAAAATTTGGAAAACTGTAAATTTTTCATACAAAACTTCGTTCATGAATTTCTTAGCCTTCTTGATTTACGAGTTTTCGAAATATTCGAGGCAAATAGGCATTTAAGGGAAGACCCCTAAAATTAAGTAATTCATTTCTGACAGAGCTGGAGTAAGCCCCACAGTTGAAATTGGAACAGCTTCAAAGAGTGGTTGAATGTTCAACGGAACTTCTGTTCTTTCTTAATTTCTAAAAATCAAATATTTCTATTAGTCAAAATCCTAAAGATGGCACCAAATTAATAAATAATAATAGGTTGTAGTTGTGTTTATCACAGCCAAAATCATCTTCTATTGCGATTTTTCTCATGAATTTCAATTTAGTGTACGTAAATTAGAATAGAGCAGTTAACGTGATTTTTAAAATCCGCCTAAAAATAGCGTTCATTTTTATTTCAATTCTTCTTCTTCTGCATCGTTGCAACTTTTTTCCAGCTGTTAAATTGCTGGAGTTTCCCTGAATTTGTGCTGTAGTAACATATGTGTTCGCTGCTGTTCTAAAGAAAAAGATGGTAATCAATTTAAATTAGTGCAGAACTATTGAAATAAAATAGCGTAAACGTTTCTTCAAGTAATACGTTATCCGAGAACAAGAAGGCATTTAGAGACAATGAGCGGAGGGCGGCCGGCGTAAAAGATGTTAAAATGTCTTTCAGTTCCCCGTGCAGTTTCTCGTAATTTCAACAAAATCTATCTCAAACAAATATCGTTCGAACCAAATCAGCACTCAATGTTCATGACTGGAAGTTCTTAAACAGAATGCCATAACAATTGAAGTTCCAATGACGCTCACAGAATGTATAAGAAGCAATTATTTCTCTGCGAGCAAAGTATTTGGAAAAGATCAGCTGATTCCACTCCATACAGTAGACACTCACAAAAGTAAGCCCGTTGGTTTTTGGACTTGTTAACTTTTGTGATTCGTTCACTTTTGATGAACATAATGGAAAAAAATTTATTTTTATTGTTATGGCGGTTTTAAAACATCAAATTCAATGGCCAGTCGATTAGCCGAAACGCCTGGCTCCAATTTGTTTAAAATGGACCATTGACGATTGACCATTTTTTTGTTTATTTTTTGTGGCTTTGATATGATTACAGTAAAAAAACTTTAATAGGGTACTTGACTAATTTTTAAATACCATTCTTTGTTATTGAGTTTCATTTATTTACTCCAGAAAAAGTGAAAATTTTAAATTCTGGTAGGTATTCGAAAAGAAAACTGAAAATAAAAATTCGATTTTTAAATGTGCCGCGAAAACAACTTTTTGATAGGCATGACGTCACATGTGCCTAAACAAATCAATGGCAATAAGAAATAATTGCTTAAGTCGTAATTTGGTGTTTAAAGAAAAAGCGGCGTAAAGAAACTCAATTCGTATACTTTCCTATGTCAAATGGAATATCATTTTTTGAATCAAATTGTTGCTAATAACAGTAGAGAGTAGAGATTTTACTGACATTTATTTATTGATCAATGGTTTCAATAAATCATTTTTAGCTTAAGTCGACTTAAGCAGAAAACATAAATTAAAGGTTTGAGAATTCTTTCCCTAAAAGTAAATTTCGAATACGATTCTTGAAAAATTTTTAAATCGAAAATTAATGATAGACATTAATTCTATCTTTCTCGAATCAATCTCAAATCGATATTAACCCTTTCATGTCATAATTAAACTGGGCTTATTTAAAAATATTTTGAGTATATGGGGATACAATTTGAGCCTTGAATATGCACCGATATCAATTTCAAACATGTATCTCTCTTGGTTTTTGAGTTACAAGATGTTGCTTAAAAGCAACAATGAGCCTTAGTAGTATACAATCAAACACATACAAATATTGATAGTTTTCATTTTTTATTACTTTTTCATACATTTCAAGTGTGGTATGAGACAAAACAGTTTTTTTGTGGGTTACAGCATAAGTGCACCTTACATTTGGAGCATTTAGATTTTGGAATGCCAGTCTGGCCTAATCTACACCTTCCTTTTCCTCCCCATTCAACCCAATGATCGGTTCGATCAATACGCATCGACTTCGGAGGTTCACTTATGTATGATCGTTTGGACGACGAAAAGCTCATTGAACATATACCGACTTTTGTTAAATTTCTAAATGAAAACCGCCCTTTTGCCACGCCAACTTTTCAAATTTTTTTGGAATTCTAATCGGACCCTTATATATACGGTCAAATTCTAAGTTTCATTGAAATATTTCAATAAAGTCTGATTTTGAGGAATTTTTGGGATTTTTGTGACAGACCCTATTACTAGAGGTACCCTTAATAATGGTCCGATCGAAAAAATTTTTGGGAAGGACGTTATTGGCTATCAAGGAAGTATACGTGCCAATTTTTGTTCAAGTCCCATTGGTATTTCGGGAGTAGGAGACAATTTTTGAAAAACGCCCTTGTGCCACGCCCACTTTTCCAATTTTTTGATATCGTATTACTTGCCTTTAAATATGTTCAAATATCAAATTTCATCAAAATATCATGAAAAACTTCGATTTTAGAGCAGTTTTTGTGATTTTCGTAACAGACCCTAGTACTGGAGGTACCCCTAAAAATGGTCCGATCGGGTTCATTCTCGAACTTGTTCTTACTCATGTCCCCGTGAGCACGCATACCAAATTTTGTCAAGATAGCTCAACTCCTTCGATAAGATAACTGTATACAAACAGACGGACAGACAGACAGTCGGACGGACATGTCTAAATCGAATCTCCTGGTGACGCTGATCATTTCTATATACATTTTGTATCTCGACTGGTTCTGGGTGTTACACATAACCCAACAAACGCAATATACCCTCGACACAGAGTGTGTCGAGTATAAAAACAAAATTGTTACTTTGGACAAATGTTGCTTATAAGCAACATTGTGTTCATAAAATTCCTGGAATCACAATATTCCAAAAAATTTTGTTTTGTAAATTTTATTTCATTTTCTTACTTGTTATTTATAAAATAAATCACTTTGCATAAAGAAATAGAAGTCAGTTTACTTTTTATTTAACTTTTTCAAAGCTTACTTTTGTCTTTTTTTTCACCAGTTTTTACGCAACTTTAGCTAGTTGTCAAATGAACACATGTTAAGCTATCGTCATGAAACATCACAAACTAGTGCTCGCAGATATCTATTAGAGATAACAAAAAGCCGATTGTAAAAATATTGATATTTCGAGGAGTTATCGACAGAAATATGCAATGTTGCCTATAAGCAACAAATGACATGAAAGGGTTAAATGTAACTTAAGAAAACATTTGATATGAAACTATTCTCAAATCATTGTCGAACCTCAATGTTTTCTGGGTTAATGTTGAAGTGTCAAAAAAGTAGTTGCGCGCACTTGAAACAAACTTGAATCAATAAAAAAGAAATTGCGAGCCGCAATAAATTGTGTGCAGTACCGGAGTGCACAATTTCTTTCATAAAAACTCCAGACAATTTTTTTGTACGTACTCCAAGAAATGCCGAAATACGGAAAAATTGGTTGTAACTTGCCGAAAATAAACAGCTGGTAACAAAGCTGCAGCTGGCAATGTTTTTACACATGTGACGTCATTTTAAGTTCAGCCAATCAAAAACGTTTCAGATAAAGCATAAAAGTTTGAAAAAAATTGTTTCTTTATCTTCGATTTTTAGCTAAATAAATTGAAATTTTTATTGTCTGATAAATGAATTCCGTTAAGAAATTCAGATTTTATACGGAAGTCAAGAAAAAAAAATTTTTTTTTTAATATAGTCAAGTACCCTCTTTCGTTGTTAAATCCCATGTTTTCGATAGTTAAACCGCAAATAAGATATAGCATATGTACCACGGATTTAAAGGAAATCGACTGCAGATTAAAAAAAAAATTTGAAAATCTTGTTCTAATAGGACCTTTTCCATACAAATGGCTCCCAACGTAAAAAACTTTAGTGTTTTTTCAGAATTTTTGTCTTTGACTGATTATTTTTCCCTCAATGGGTCAAATTTTTACCATCAGTTTAATTTTTCCTAAAAGCCCATACATTTCGATTTCAAACGCATTACATTTTTTTCTACGATTAACCATTATCATGGGAGAATTTTTTTTCTAGAAATACTGCCTAAAAACTTTAAGGCGCTATAACTCCCCAGGGTTACATTTTAGACCCCTTCCCCCTCTCATACGATTTTGTGTTCACAATGACCCCTTGAGCAACCCTATAAAGAAAATCACTTTAGTACGGAACACCCTGTATAAAAAAAAACGATTCAGCATTGAATCAGAAATTTTCTGATGTGTTTTTTTCAGGGATCGGCAGAAAAAAAAATTTAAATTTTGATTTTCAGATTATAGTACATTCAGAGAATTTCATTTTATGATTATGGATTAATGAAAATTCAAAAATTTCATATTTAACATTTTCGATTTGTGTGATATTGTTAAATTCAAATTCTAAAAATATGAATTGACATATAGTTAATAATATTTATAAAATTTATTCCACGAATTTTTGATCTGAAATTCTTGATTATTAAAACAATAAAAAATTTTTAAAAAATGATTGCTGATTTTTCAAATAATCCAAAATTTCAAAGATCTCATTTTTGAGTGGCTGAATATTCCAAAGTTTCGAAATAAAAATTTTTGATTGTCCAATATTCAATAACTCCCACATTTAAATTTTGTGTTTTTTTTTTAGTAGTCCAAATTTTAAATTTTATTATTATTAACTATATGTCAATTCATATTTTCAGAATTTGAATTTAACAATATCACACAAATCGGAAATGTTAAATTTGAAATTTTTGAATTTTCATTAGTCCATAATTATATGTAAAAAGAAATGTAAATATTCATATATTCGGCAATAATTCATAAAAATAATGCTGAAAATAGGATTATTGCCGATCCCTGGTTTTTTTATATGAATTTTTTCATTTTTGTTTCATTTCTGACAGAACTGGAGCGAGCCCCTTAAGAAGAAAATCATGTTTCTTTGAAAATTAAGGACAAATATTACCAAAACAAGGTGTTTTTAAAGATACGCGATAGTACGTACGAAAAAAAATTTTTTTGTAATTCGGAAAATGTCAAATCAGCTTCAAGACTGTTTGAATTTTCTTCAAATATAAAAATTTTAAATTTCGTTCAAATATTAGGTGTAGTAAAAAGAAATCCATTATTTTTGCATTAAATTGAGGGCTTTATTTAAGATAGTTAGAATGACCCGATTTAGGTCAAATATGCGCCGTTTTGTTCGATAACTTGTTGCCATTTTAAAGGTAATTGCATTATGCCTCTCTCATAGAAGCCCTCGTTCCTATTAGCAAAAAATTGAGACAGTCGAATTTCAGAAGCCTCTCTTGAAGCGAATGTTTCACCAGCAAAATTGTTCGCTATGGACAGGAACAGATGGTAATCACTTGGTGCCAGGTCCGGACTATAAGGTGGATGCAGAAGAACCTCCCAACCAAACTCCCGGAGCTTCTGGCGAGTCACTATCGATGTGTGTGGCCTGGCGTTGTCCTGATGGAACACAATTCCTCTCCTATTGGCCAAAGCTGGCCGCTTATGGGCGATTGCTTCCTTCAGACGGTCCAATTGTTGACAGTAGAGTTCCGAGTTAAGAGTTTTGCCGTATGGGAGCAGCTCATAGTAGATAATTCCCTGCCAATCCCACCAAACACACAGCAAAACCTTCCTGGCCGTCAATTCTGGCTTGGCCACCGTTTCCGCCGGTTCACCGTGTTTCGACCACGACCGTTTTCGCTTGACATTGTCGTGAGTGACCCACCTTTCATCACCAGTCACCAACCGCTTCAGAAATGGGTCGATTTTGTTGCGGTTCAGCAGCGATTCGCAGATGGAAATTCGGTCTGTGAGGTTTTTTTGCGTTAACTCGTGTGGCACCCAAATATCGAGCTTCTTTGTGTATCCAGCCTTATTCAAATGGTTCCAAACGGTTTTTTGTGCAATCTTTAGCTCTTTTGCAATCGAAACAGTGCTAACATGACGGTCGGACTCGATAATTTCCATGATTTTATCGACATTATCGACAATTGGCCTTCCAGTGCGTGGTGCATCCTTGACATCGAAGTTACCGGAACGGAATCGACGAAACCAAAATTGCGCATGATTGGCTGTTACAGTATCAGGTCCATAAACGCTATTTACATTTTCAGCCGCCTGGCTTGCGTTTTCTCCCTTATCGAAGAAAAACTGTAAAATGTAGCGAATTTTCTCTTTGCTGATGTCCATCTTTGACAAGCTCTCAAACAAAACTGAATCAATCAATCAAAAAAGTGTCAAAAAAGCTTTTTTAGTAGGAACTGTCATCTTTCTAATGCCCCCTAGCGGAACACGATCGGACTTATACAACGCGAGATGCAGATAAATAACGCCATCTATTGGAAAAATAATGGATTTCTTTTTACTACACCTAATATGTAAAGGTAGAAACATTCACGCACTGCGGCGCACTGCGTGGCATGGCATAGCAATACTACAGATGTCAAATCTGCTATGCTAATTTTTGACTGTTCGCTTTCATATATTTTCATGAAATTCGATTTCTATGTGACAGATGGCACTGCGGCGCAGTGCATAAGTGTTTCTACCTTAAGCGTTTGCAATTCGATATAAAATTTTGACAGTTACGATTCGAAAGAAACGAAAAAGAAAAGATTTTTCTGTCGCCACCACCTTGTAAATACACTTTGTTACCAAGCATGTTTAAAAATTTTTTTAAATAAAAATCCAATTTTCACCACCCAAGTTCTGAAATTTTTTTTAAATATTTTAAAACGCGATGACAGTTCATTTAAATACGATGAAACATTTCAATTTTCAATTTCGATATTAGGTTTGTTCCCGTACTGCGCAAAACTGGCCAATTTTTGGAAAGCTGTATGAAAATTGGGCAGTTTTGGGCAGTTTCGTGCAGTACGGGAACAGACCTAATGATGATGAAATTTAAACAAAAAAATTTTATTTCAATTTCAAATTTAAAAAAAAATTTTTTGGGAATATGGTCGCTAAGAGAAAGAGGGATAAAGGCGAATAGAAAGCGATCTGAACCTATTTAGTTATTGATTTTCGACACATTAGTTCCTTCTGAGGTGGTATATGTATATGGGTATTGTATATGGGCATTTCCATACAACGAAACGTTCCTGTCCCGTCCGTAGTAAATTATCTAATTGTCATTCGGACCTGCAAAGAATTATTTTGATAAATATCAAGTTTCAATACACTTTCGTCCAGCCCATGCGGACTTTATCAAAGTCATTCTTTGCAGATCCGAATGGAACGTTAGTTTGTCTGTGCACACAATATTAAAATGATTTAATATTTTCGAAATCTTTTTCTACCAGGCACAACGGCTTTTTAGCATAGACCATGGAAACAACACATTCCTGATGGATGGCAAGCCATTTCAGTACGTTTCTGGATCATTTCATTACTTCCGCGCACTGCCCGAAGCCTGGAGTCATCGATTGCAAACAATGCGTGCGGCCGGCTTAAATGCAATCGATACGTAAGTGAGCATTCCTCAAGACAACAAATAAAGCGTAAACTTTTTTCACAGCTATGTGGAGTGGTCGCTGCATAATCCACACGATGGTGTTTATAAATGGGATGGTATCGCAGATGTTGAAAAATTTATTGAACTTGCATGGAATGAAGGATTTTACGTTATCCTGAGACCCGGTCCATACATATGTGCAGAGCGAGATAATGTAAGAGTTCAAATACATATGCATTGTATGGGCTTGGTAAAAGCTAAGTTAAATATTATTATATAAGGGTGGACTTCCTCATTGGCTTTTTACTAAGTATCCAAATATAAAATTGCGCACCAGCGATCCAGACTATACACGAGAAGCAGGAATTTGGTATTCCAAACTTATGACCCGCATGAAACGTTTTCTGTACGGCAATGGCGGTCCTATAATAATGGTGCAGGTAGAGAATGAGTATGCAGCTTTTGGAGCTTGTGATCGTAAATATCTGGAATGGCTACGCGATGAAACGGAAAAGTATGTTGAGGGAAGAGCAGTGTTGTTTACCACCGATATACCTGATGAACGCATACAATGCGGTAAAATTGAAGGCGTCTTTGCGACAACGGATTTCGGATACGATAGAAGTGAGAAATCGGTAAAAAAAAAAATGAATTATTTCTAAACTCATCTTATTACAGTACACGAAGTGAATGATATTTGGAAAATGCTGCGTGGGATCCAACCTACCGGACCGCTTGTAAACTCGGAGTTCTATCCCGGATGGTTAACACATTGGCAAGAGCAAAACCAACGACGTGATGCTCAAAAAGTAGCTGACGCTCTGAAGTAAGTTTTTACCAGAGCAACAACTTGCAAATTTAAAGTGAAATTCCTCATTTAGATTAATGCTAAATCAGGGAGCCAATGTCAATTTTTATATGTTCTTTGGAGGCACTAACTTTGGATTTACTGCCGGTGCCAATGACTTTGGCACTTATAATTATACAGCTGATATAACTTCTTACGATTACGATGCACCCATGGACGAAGCAGGTGGTGTCACTCCGAAATTCGAACTGATACGACAAGTGATCATCGAACATTTTGATATCGGTGCTGTTCCAAATGTTCCCATACCCGCGAAGCGCATTGCATATGGTGAAGTTGAGTTAAGGCCCATTGCGAAACTTTTCAGCCAAGAGACGCAAAGCTTTTTAACCACAGGCCCCCCTCAAACATCAGCAAGGCCGAAAACATTCGAGGAACTTGATCAATATTCAGGTCTTGTTTTATATGAAACCAGACTTCCCGAAATCGGATTAGACCCTACACTCTTGACTGTTCAGGATTTACGTGATCGTGCGTTGGTTTTTCTAGACCAGTACCTGGTAGGATCTTTGTCACGCGAGAACAACATATCTTCAGTGCCGATCAGTAAAGGTCTTGGTAGCACATTACAAATAATTGTCGAAAACCAAGGACGTATAAATTTCAATGTCGCTAACGATACTAAAGGTATTTTGGGTGCAGTAACTATACAAAATGCTAAGGGTGAAGAGGAAGAGCTAAGCAATTGGAGTACAGTTGGCTTCGCTCTTGAAGAAGAGGATATGGAAAATCTTATCAAAGCATATAAGGAGACAAAATTGACTCAAACGGTAGAAGACACTTCAACAGCTTTGTTACATGGTCCGACAATTTATTATGGTGAATTTACAGTGGAGGATATTGGCGACACTTATTTGAATACAGTTGGATGGGGAAAAGGAGTCGCATTCGTGAATGGCATGAACCTTGGTCGTTATTGGCCGTTAGTTGGACCCCAACTAACACTCTATGTTCCCAATGAGCTACTCAAGAAGGGCACAAATAGACTCGTGCTTCTGGAGCTCCAAAGAACCAATCGGGGAAGCAGTTCCAACAAAGTTACAGCCACGTTTGAAAACGAAGCTAAATTGGATGGCTAAAGTCCATATTAAAATATATTCTCTCTGTCTTAGTCCATTTTGCACTCAAATAATAAAGTAAAGAACTTCAATATTTCATTAGTCTTTGCATAAATCGCTGGGGTCACGTGCCTCAAAAGAATAATAATACTTCTGAAAGTGAAGATATTCCGGCTCTTTTAAACGTAAAATATGAATATTAAATCTGTTCTCTTTTTGTAATGCTCCAAAATAAGCAGTATAGTAAGTGAAAAAACGTTATGGATAGTGATTGGCATGGGTAATTTAGAACTTATTGAGCCTTATCTTTGCCGCCTCATTTCGGGTTCAACTTCAATGTTTTCCTTATTATACGTAAGCAGCAGGCCCGTGCGCAGGAATTGCCCAAGGGGAGGTTTTTTTTTCTATTAATTTAAACTATTGGTTAAAAATCAAGAGTAACGATTTCAATGACTTTATTATAACAATTCAGTTTTGGTGAGTTTCATGCAACAAAGAAACCCTTCGAGGCACAGAAAAAAAGTCTTCCAAAATCGTTTCCACGTCAATTTCAACCTCACGATGTATATTCAGTGAGGCTAGGCCATTTAGTCGATCTTCAGACATAGTCGATCTGAGGTATGTTTTAAGACGACGCAATGTTGAGAAAAACCTTTCATTTGTAGCAGTAGTAACGGGTAAAATTGCCATTATGCGGAGGATTTGATGGATGTTCGGAAATGCATCGGCATTGCAAATATCAAGCGCATCAAGTGAATTTTTTATATCCATTCCAGAAATTCGCCGATGCCAAAGTTGAACTTCACTGATCCAGAAGTTAGGACTATCATTGTGCAAGATAGAAGAGTATTGTGTAAATAATTGAACACAAGACTCTACATTGAGTGCTTTCATTTTATTTGGGAACAAGCAATCGAAATTTGATAGGATATTGCGATGATTGAGGAACCTATCATGAAGATGAGCGATGAAAGTATCAAGGTATGGTACGTATATGGTTATGCGAAAGTAATCTTCAACTGAATCAGTGACGACATTGTTGCGATGTGTTTGTTTCGCAGTTAACCGAGGCTTTCGTAATTCGATATCATGCTCCTTGCCGACGGTGTACGCCTTCTCAAAAATTTCTCGGAAATATTCAGAAGCTCTCTCTCTTTCGAGCAATTCTTTTCTTGCAGCATCAGATCCAGATGGATATATAAGTCATTAAATAACATAGGTTGCTCTCCTATTACTCCAAATGAATCATTAAGCAATTATAAAAATTGAAATAAAACCTCGATTGCTCGCTTCTTACTCCAATCGGATGAATAAGTCATTACTCTTTTTTTGCTCGGTTTGGGTATTACTCCATAATTATCTACTGGGCTTCTTCTTCCTAATCCATGTAATGTGTTAGAGCTACGCTGCCTGAACATAGGCATAAAGCATTTGTCAAAAAGATGCACGCTAGAGCAGCGAAATCCTAAGCTCTGCTGTGGTGAAATGAAGTGTTTTTGCATTGCCAGTTTTATTTCTAATTTTGGAGTGCCACTTTGTGTTGTAACGAGGTAAAATTTTCTCCAAATAAACTTTTCCCTCATACATTTAATTCTTCATCAAGCGGGTATATGTCCATAATATCATCTCTCTTCCTTAGTAAGTTTCTCGACGACGCGAACCTCGCTCCACGACGAAGTCCCGCATTGTAAATATTTTTTTCTTTATTTTTTGAAGTTTTTTTATTTTTTTTACTTTATTTTTCCGGAAGAGGAAGTATTATTTAACTGTATTATAAAAAAGCAAATAATGATAAGAAAAAAAAAAATATACGAATAAGAAATGAAATTTTATTTATAGCAATTACAAAAAAGAAAAAAAAACATTGGTAGATAAACTTACTATTTAAGTAGAATAGGCGTTACAACAACCATAGCTTAGACACACAGATCTCGCAGGATGGACACCAACCCATAAACTTAAAGCTAAGGCGAGCTTTTGGCACACGACACCAATACAACGATCCTTTTTGCACACGATACCAATCGTCGGCGAACCAAGTCAAAAGTCTTACTTTCGTTTCTACAATTCTCAGTGTGTTAATCTTTTGAGTCATATATAACCTGACAAATAATCTCGAACAGCATCTCAGTCTGGACTTAGCACTCCACGCAAACGGTCGAACATCAATCAACTAGTGGACCTCGGAGAACTTACAAGTAAGTTAAGACTACATTTTGGTATCATATCTGAAGACTTCCTCCTCTGATTTTCGCATCTGACTCTTGGAGATTCCTACCCAAGATCGAGATTGCCTCTAGTTCTGGTTCTTGGAGATTCCTACCCAAGATCGAGACTTCCCCCTCTGATTTTCGCATCTGACTCTTGGAGATTCCTACCCAAGATCGAGATTGCCTCTGGTTCTGGTTCTTGGAGATTCCTACCCAAGATCAAGACTTCCTCCTCTGATTTTCGCATCTGACTCTTGGAGATTCCTACCCAAGATCGAGATTGCCTCTGGTTCTGGTTCTTGGAGATTCCTACCCAAGATCAAGACATCCCCCTCTGACTTTCGCATCTGACTCTTGGAGATTCCTACCCAAGATCAAGACTTCCCCCTCTGACTTTCGCATCTGACTCTTGGAGATTCCTACCCAAGATCAAGACTTCCTCCTCTGATTTTCGCATCTGACTCTTGGAGATTCCTACCCAAGATCAAGACTTCCCCCTCTGGTTTTCGCATCTGACTCTTCCTACCCAAGATCGAGTTAGCCTCTAGTTCTGGTTCTTGGAGATTCCTACCCAAGAACGAGATTGCCCCTACCTCCACGACTACGACTTGAACCGCCTCACAGTACAGACTCTCGAAGCTCTCGAACGCCTCTTACGACCGACACGAACGCCAGCGCCGACACCGTGTAGCGGAAGAGACCATACCTCGCCGATCGCAGCAGTACTACATCAACGATGGAGCTAGTTAAGTCATTGCAACTACGTTAAGAAATGACCTTCATGTAAAGAGAAACGAAAAACAAATAAAGCAATCTATTTTTGAAATTTTCTACTTGCAACTTTGCGATTTATTCTTGGAATTACAAAACACCTGGTCTTGTAGCGGACCCGGGACTGGCTGAGAAATACCCCGGCAAGAAAAACCGTTACAAGTGGCGCCCGAGCAGGGACCTGAGATTAGACGAAAAGATCTCAGCCCGAAAAAAAAAAACCCAACAAAACTCACGAGGCCCTAATTGTAAAGAAACGACCCTGCGAGTGCACGAGAAAGATCACACACCGAGGAAGAAAAAAACGAGAAACACACCCGACACTTATTCCAAGGAAACGACAGAGCAGCCACCATGATCGAGACAAAGTGGATATCTAAACTGCGGAAAGACGAAATTACCGATTGTCTAAACACCTTCCATCTTGAGACTCAAGGTATGGTAGATGACTTAAGGAAGCGCTTTATGTCTTTCGTCAATGCCCACATGGATGATCCAGTCGTTATAAAAGACGTCCAGGAATTGGAAATTCGGTTCACGAAAGGCACCTCACCCATACCACCGCACAAGCCAGAAGAAGGCAGCACCGTAGCGGCAGGGGCACGTCGACATGAAATACCCCCGGCCGGAACACTACGATCAGAAGAACCACTACAGCTACTCCAGATGGAGCGTACCAATGAAGAGGAACCAGGAAGGGGCCCCAAACACCACGCCTTACCTTCATTCTCGTTACCAGAAACACATTCCCTAACGTCAAGCCCAGCCACTATAAATTACGCCCACATCATGGATCTGGTGAGGAAATGGGCCATCCGCTTCGACGGGAAAAAGGACGCGCTAAATTTCATCGAGCGAATAGAAGAACTTGCAAGTGCCTACGAGATACCCCTACGATTCCTCCCGAAAACCATGCCGGAAATGCTCAAAGACTACGCGCTATCGTGGTATCGGAATAACAAGCGAGAATGGGTTACCTGGCAGCAATTTAAAACAGAATTTCTGCAGTTCTTCTTGCCATACCGTTATCTGGAGAAGTTGGAAGACACCGTGAGGGCACGCCGCCAGGGGAATCATGAACCATTCAAGGAATACGTTACCAGCGTGCAAGAACTGGCACGGCATACCGATCTGAGCGACGAAAAAAAGTTAGACTTAATCTTCCGAAATAGTCGCCGAGAGTTCCAGTTGTACATAAAACGGAGAGAATTCGGTACATTAAGTCAGCTCATCGATCTAGCGGGAGAGCTAGAACAAGTAAATGCCACCCAGTCAACAACAGACTCAAAGTATACGAGCCACGACCTCGTAGAAAACAACGCCCACATGGTACAAACACAAAACCTCAACAGTAGCAACAGTAGCAACAGTAGCAACAGCGGGAGGAGATGCTTTCATTGTGGACAGAAAGGTCACATGCAGCGGACATGCACTAACCCCCAGAAGCTTTTTCTGCTGGGATTGTGGCAAAGAAAATATCCGCACCATAGAATGTTGTCGCAAGCAGTCGGGAAACGCAGGAGGGGGCCATCAGTAGCGAGGTCTGATGGTGACACGACCCAGGATACCTTGCAGACATCTCCTCTTCTAAAATATCAGGACCTACATCTAAAGGCTCACCTCCTCGTTGGAGAGCAAGAAGTCGATGCCATCATAGACACTGGTGCAATGAGAAGCGTCATCAACGAAGAAATGTTCCATAGGCTAAGCTCGTATGGGCAAGTAAAAAGGAACGCTACAAAAATCGTTCTAGCCGATGGAACACGGCAAGCTGTGACTCACATCTTATCCATCCAGATACAGCTGGGACATAGTTCGTACGTTATTCCACTCATTGTACTACCAGACATGCAGGAAGGCATGCTCCTGGGGATGGATTTCCTTAGCAAAGCAGGTACCTTGATAGACATCGGAGGCAACACCGCTTGGATAAGCGAAATCAAGGATACAAACAATGAACACTTGGACAATACGATACACCTCCAGGCCAACATCCACGAGAACCTCGAAGAAGCAAAGGAAGACTCTCCAGCAGAAACCCCCGAAGAGTTCCTAGCCCGCGAACTAACACAGTTGGAACACATTCAAGGACCATCTAACATCACGAAGCATCAGATTATAATGAAAGACCCTCGACCCTTTAAGCAACGGTATTTCCCCAAGAATCCGGTGATGCAGGAGGCCATAGCCCAAGAAATCGATAAGCTGATCCAATTGGGATGCATTGAGCCCTCAAAGAGCCCATACAGCTCATCAGTCGTCATGGTGCGCAAAAAGGATGGAAAGTGGCGACTATGCCTTGATTTTCGACAACTCAACGACAGATCCGTCCAGGACGCTTACCCCTTACCACGCATCAATTACATACTGGGCCGCCTTCGCGACGCCAAGTACATCAGCAGTATCGATCTGAAGAATGGCTACTGGCAGATCCCACTCGAAGAAAACAGCAGACAATACACAGCTTTCACCGCCCCTGGCCGGGGCCTCTACCAATGGAAAGTGATGCCGTTTGGCCTGCACTCCGCTCCAGCTACTTTTCAGCGTGCTTTGGACCAGGTTATCGGTGCCGACTTAGAGCCATATGCTTTTGCGTACTTAGACGATATCATTGTCACGGGGAACTCGCTAGAAAACCATATGGACAACTTAAAAGAAGTCTTTCGCCGCCTAAAAGCAGCAAATCTCCGTATCAACACAGACAAATGCGAGTTCTTCCGCCAAGAATTACGGTACTTGGGGCACCTTGTAACCACGCAGGGAATACACACCGACCCCGACAAAATCGCCGCCATTAAGGAATTGACACCACCAACCAGCGTTAAGGAGCTGCGCCGAATACTGGGCATCGCCAGCTGGTACCGACGATTTGTGCCAGACTTTTCGAAGATTGCCCACCCTATGACAATCCTCCTCAGAAAAGGGCGTCGGTGGAAATGGACACAGGAACAGCAAGAGGCATTCGAACTGCTGAAACAAAAACTTACCGAAGCACCCGTCCTGACCTGTCCCGATTTCACCAAGCCTTTTACGCTACAGACCGACGCAAGTGAATACGGTTTAGGGGCTGTGCTGACACAAGAGCTGGAGGGCCAGGAGCGGGTGATCGCCTACGATAGCCGGCATTTGAACGGAGCCGAATTAAACTACTCCACTACAGAGAAAGAGTGCCTGGCGATTTTATGGGGAATACGGAAAATGAGGCAGTACCTGGAAGGATATCACTTCACCGTCATAACGGACCATCTGGCCCTAAAGTGGCTGAACTCCATTGACAACCCCACGGGGAGGATAGCTCGATGGGCATTGGAACTTCAACAATACTCGTTCGAGGTAAAATATCGACGGGGCAAGCAAAATGTTATAGCCGATGCACTGTCCAGGCAACCTCTCAACAAGATATGTCAAATTTCCACGAACGAGCCAGTCACCGAAGAATCGACGGATTGGGTCCAGAAACGGATGAAAATGGTCCTAAAGCAACCTGAGAAGTTCCCAGATTACCAAGTCATTGAGGGAAGTCTCTACCGGTGTTTACCCGTGATAGGAGGCGACGAAGAAAACTTTGTCTGGAAGCTATGCGTTCCCAAAGTAGATCGGGCCAGGGTCCTCCAAGAAAACCACGACAACCCAACCGCAGGACACCTCGGAATAAGGAAGACGATGGGACGCATTGGAAGAAAATACTTCTGGCCGGGATTCCACCGCGATGTCCGGAACTATGTCAGGAGATGTTTGAGCTGCCAGCGATATAAAATTCAACAACAGAAACAGGCTGGCCACATGAGGTCCCAGATTGCTGAGGAACCCTGGGCGGTTTTGTGTGCGGACTTCGTGGGGCCCCTGCCTCGTTCTTCACATGGGAATACGTACTTGTTAGTCTTCTTCGACAAATTCTCGAAGTGGGTAGAGCTGGCCCCCCTCAGAACCGCGACAACGGACGCTGCAATCAAAGTTTTGAGGGAAAGAATTCTCTCTAGATATGGCATCCCCTCAACACTGGTGACCGATAACGGTACGCAATTCACCAGTAAGAAATTTACAAACTTTCTAGCGAAACTAGGAGTCAAGCACCATCGAACAGCACCGTACACTCCTCAGGAGAACCCAACCGAGCGAGCGAATAGGACAATCAAGACAATGTTGGCTCAATATACGACGGATAACCACAAGCACTGGGATGAGCTCCTACCGGAACTCACACTGGCTATAAACACCAGTATAAGCGAAAGTACCGGTTACAGCCCTGCATACTTGACACAAGGACGCGAGCCCCGACTTCCTGGACAACTGTACGACGAAAAAGAACCACCCCTAGCTAGCGAAAGTGTCACCCAGAAATTCAACCGGCTCCAAGAGGTATTCAATCTGGTAAGAGGAAACCAAGCCCGCGCCAGCCAGGAGCAGGCTCGGCATTATAACTTACGACGACGGGAATGGAGACCACAGCGAGGGGATTTAATTCTAGTCAAAGCACATCCCCTATCAAAGGCAGAAGACAGCTTCGCGGCAAAGTTGGCCCCAAAGTTCGAAGGGCCATATAAGGTTCAAGATTTCACCTCCCCAGTCATCATCCGCTACAAGGTAGAAGGCCAGACAAGGACCGCGCACGTGAGCCAACTCAAACCCTACATCGAACAGTAACTCGACAAGACCGATTTAGTTTTCCCCCAAACTGGCCTGATGAACCCCTGCGTTGACAGTAGACATATTCATTAACCAGAAATTTTCTTTCACTCACGCCTTCCAGCGCACTAAACCATGGAAAAGTTTGCCAAGGCACGTTTAAAATATTTGACCACTCTGCAGAGAGAGGCGGCCGCAAGACGAAGGCTGATACACCTGCCGCACCACGCCCGGTTTGAAAATCGACCCCCGACGGCGACCGTGTACCGCCTAACGACCACCCCGACCCGAGCATCAAGGGGAAAGAAAAAAGAAGGGCCATCCGATCCACTCCAAGGGTTGACCTACCGAGCTAGGTGTCGACTCCTTTTTGGAGATTCAGAAGAGAGTTCCGACGAAAAGGCAACCACCTCACGCCCACGGCCGAAGGGCGGCGACCGAAAGAACCCGTCGCAACCTGAAAGCCAAGAGATGCCGGCATGCCAGCGTAAGGCTACGAAACCACAGCTGGTGGTGCCTTCGGCAAAACTTGTGTCACCACCAGACAAACCCTCGCACCCCGACGACGTCCTCGTACTGGATACCGACGAATCGGAGTTTGAGTCCCCGAAAAGCCTTCAGCTATCACCGCAGGCTACTTTGGACATTATGCTGGACAGCTGGAGGCAAACAAAACGCCGGATGTGCTGCAGACGGTTCATCGGGACAGACGAATATCGCTTCCTCGTGACCAAGCAAGGAAAGGGCTCCTTCAAAAAACTCTCCCGAAGAAAGGGGGAGATGTAACGAGGTAAAATTTTCTCCAAATAAACTTTTCCCTCATACATTTAATTCTTCATCAAGCGGGTATATGTCCATAATATCATCTCTCTTCCTTAGTAAGTTTCTCGACGACGCGAACCTCGCTCCACGACGAAGTCCCGCATTGTAAATATTTTTTTCTTTATTTTTTGAAGTTTTTTTTATTTTTTTTACTTTATTTTTCCGGAAGAGGAAGTATTATTTAACTGTATTATAAAAAAGCAAATAATGATAAGAAAAAAAAAAATATACGAATAAGAAATGAAATTTTATTTATAGCAATTACAAAAAAGAAAAAAAAAACATTGGTAGATAAACTTACTATTTAAGTAGAATAGGCGTTACAACAACCATAGCTTAGACACACAGATCTCGCAGGATGGACACCAACCCATAAACTTAAAGCTAAGGCGAGCTTTTGGCACACGACACCAATACAACGATCCTTTTTGCACACGATACCAATCGTCGGCGAACCAAGTCAAAAGTCTTACTTTCGTTTCTACAATTCTCAGTGTGTTAATCTTTTGAGTCATATATAACCTGACAAATAATCTCGAACAGCATCTCAGTCTGGACTTAGCACTCCACGCAAACGGTCGAACATCAATCAACTAGTGGACCTCGGAGAACTTACAAGTAAGTTAAGACTACATTTTGGTATCATATCTGAAGACTTCCTCCTCTGATTTTCGCATCTGACTCTTGGAGATTCCTACCCAAGATCGAGATTGCCTCTAGTTCTGGTTCTTGGAGATTCCTACCCAAGATCGAGACTTCCCCCTCTGATTTTCGCATCTGACTCTTGGAGATTCCTACCCAAGATCGAGATTGCCTCTGGTTCTGGTTCTTGGAGATTCCTACCCAAGATCAAGACTTCCTCCTCTGATTTTCGCATCTGACTCTTGGAGATTCCTACCCAAGATCGAGATTGCCTCTGGTTCTGGTTCTTGGAGATTCCTACCCAAGATCAAGACTTCCCCCTCTGACTTTCGCATCTGACTCTTGGAGATTCCTACCCAAGATCAAGACTTCCCCCTCTGACTTTCGCATCTGACTCTTGGAGATTCCTACCCAAGATCAAGACTTCCTCCTCTGATTTTCGCATCTGACTCTTGGAGATTCCTACCCAAGATCGAGATTGCCTCTGGTTCTGGTTCTTGGAGATTCCTACCCAAGATCAAGACTTCCCCCTCTGGTTTTCGCATCTGACTCTTCCTACCCAAGATCGAGTTAGCCTCTAGTTCTGGTTCTTGGAGATTCCTACCCAAGAACGAGATTGCCCCTACCTCCACGACTACGACTTGAACCGCCTCACAGTACAGACTCTCGAAGCTCTCGAACGCCTCTTACGACCGACACGAACGCCAGCGCCGACACCGTGTAGCGGAAGAGACCATACCTCGCCGATCGCAGCAGTACTACATCAACGATGGAGCTAGTTAAGTCATTGCAACTACGTTAAGAAATGACCTTCATGTAAAGAGAAACGAAAAACAAATAAAGCAATCTATTTTTGAAATTTTCTACTTGCAACTTTGCGATTTATTCTTGGAATTACAAAACACCTGGTCTTGTAACGGACCCTGGACTGGCTGAGAAATACCCCGGCAAGAAAAACCGTTACAGTGTCTACCCGTATTGTTGTTGGTAGCTTTCTGGTGAATTTCTCGAAAGAGTTGAATTTCCTAAACCTGCCTAAGGGTGAATTTCTCGATCGCGGCAGAGCCTTTTCGACGTCGACAATTAGACATAGATATACAGTAAATATCGGTTAAAAGCAAGCCTTACAATACACGAAAATTTTTGCCTACATGCCATATTTGTATTTAAGCAATCAATTTCAGAACAAAATTTAAATTGACTCAATTTTAAATGTCAGATTTGTTCCGAAATTTTCTGAAATTGTGCAATTTCGATGTTCATCTAGACAAATAAATTTCTATTGAAATCGAATTGATTTCGAATGTTTTTATTTGGATCGCATTTCCTTATTTGGATCAGTTACCTCAATTGAAATTTCTGCCGGAGAATTTTCAAAGTTCTAGGTGCTAATAGTCTATCATGAAAAATTTCTATCAAAGTACAAAAATTAAAATGGGAACTATTTGGAGTATTTGCCAATTATTTTATAT
>CM035807.1:72294523-72312030 GCA_020466095.1 Chlorops oryzae
TCATTTAAGCATGTTTTAGAGTGAATAATAATGTTTACCATCATTACCTGCAAACCACGTACCATTTAAAAACTAATATATAGCCTATAACCTTCTACACATTACGACAAAGAGTTAAAAAAAAGAATTATAAAAATCCGCTGAGTAGATCAGAAGTTATAGACTAACATAGGAACACCATTTCATTTTTATTTATATAGATTTATTTTTATGCGTCGACTTTATGTTGCGGCATTTGAACGCGGTACGCTCAAATCAAATTCAATTATCGTAAATAATGGAGTAGTGCAAAGCGCCTTAAAGAGCTGACGTGTCGATTTCCACGGCGAAGAGAAGCAGAACAAAAAACAACATTTACGAAAAATACAAATGCTTGGCTATTTTCCACTTAGAAAAAGAAACGCCAAATCAGCGAGTAAAATACATAAAACTTCTACCAACAGCGGATTTATTGGTCAACGGTAGCTATGCCACCTTAAACCGAAGTTGCCGGAAAGGCAAGCTTCGCTCTCAGACACACCGGAAACAAAGTGGCACAGATGAACGAATAAACGCAACCCTTGACACTGTTCCCGCCAAACTGGAGTACAACAGCGTCTGAAGGGCTCAGACCTAGATTAAGAATAGTATATTGACTTTTTTCAAATGTATTTAGCATATCGTTGAATAAAAACAATCTAAAATAGCATCGACTAATTGTGGTTTTTAATAAAAATTAATTCTTTAATTATAGTACGCGCTTTTCTTAAATATCCGATTCGGTAGGCAATAGGGTTTTTAAAAATCAGGCCACTACATTCTTTTGACCTAATAGCCTAGACAAACGTAATAACGTAATCGCGATTATAAGCCATTTTATGGATTATAGTAGAACTAGAATCTACTTTTAACGTTCTACAAAGCCGGCAAACCGCGATAAACTTCTATCGGTTCTAAAATTAATTTATTTATTCTGTTTCTTGAATAAATTTTTCGCTGTCATCCAAAAAATTTTCCGGTCTCCGTTCTGTGTTCACTCGTTTTATTTCTCGCTCAAATAAGGTTTGAACCGAAATAAATATAAAGGTTCAGAAACATCTCTAATCGCTAGATAAGCATACATTTGCCAAAATCTCGTGGCATTGATGTGACTTTTTGTAATTTCACAATATTACCAATTCGCAAATTAACTTTGATTTCATTTCAGGAAAAAATAACTAACAATAATAATAATAATAATAGTAATTGCGATAACGCGAAATGGGGGGAAAACGTCAAGCTTCGGACTCGGACAAACGCGTTATGCAAGTTGTAAAGGGTCTAATGAAGCGCTGGGAAAACGGCAATTTCGACCCTGTGAGGTTCCTCGACTTCTACTACCATCTCATGACAAAGAAAATGAAAAAATACGTTATCGATGAAGAGTACAGTCGGTTGCGCGGTGACATACCTCTGTACGATAGCGGGAGTCTTTCGAATCTTTTTGTTGAAAACTCAACTCAAATTTTTGACTTTTTAAACTTGAATTGTTTTTTTGTTGTTTTTTTTTGCACCTTAAAATCTTATAACTGTCATGCCTTTTCCATGGTATAACTTTCTGTTTATCAAATAATAAAAGTAACTTTTCGGGCCACGAATTTCAAATTTCATTTTTCAAAGTGCATTAGATCAATGCAGTCTTCCTGCTGTTGTTTCTGTTGCGATTGCTGCTGTTGTTGTTGCTGTTGCGATTGCTGCTGTTGTTGTTGTTGCAGCAGTTGTTGTCGTTGTTGCGGTTTCTGCTGTTGTTGTTGTTGCAGCAGTTGTTGTCGTTGTTGCGGTTGCTGCCCCAGAGCGCGGGGGGGAGGGGGTGGACGGCGGTGGCGGTAGATCGGCCTTTGCGGGCCCCTCTGTCCATGCTGCTGCTGATGACGCTGTTGAATATTAAAAATATATGTAAAATATTGAAATTCAAATACCGTATTTCGAACTTACGATTTGCACTGTGAGCCGCTGTATTTCTGCGGCGTATCGCCGCACGCACGCAGCCAATTCCTCCACTTGGAAAAGTGAATCTGTAAATTTAAATTAGTAATTAATAAAAATCCTTTTAATCTTTTAGTAATGACTCTCCAGTTCTATAGAAATGAAATACTTTATATAAAAAATATTTTATTTCTTAAAAAACTGGAGAGCGTCTCATCGAAGCACTTACCTTGATTAGGCATATTGGAGTAATGAAGGCACTAGTGATGGGCGATACCGATACGATAGTATCGGGTATCGATACTTTTGAGGCGATACTATCGAAATTTGGCATCGATTATTTCGCAGCGCGATACTTACTAGTATAGATACTTGGAGACTTAATTTAGAGTATTCTGTCTGAATTGGGTACTGTACTGTACTGCATCGTACTGTTCCTTGCGAAAGACTTTTTTCAATGGCGGCTTTAATAATGGATGAGTGCGGGAATTGAATTTCGCCAGAGCGAGACTATATTTCATAATATTAGGTGTGGTAAAAAGAAATCCATTATTTTTGCATTAAATTGAGGGCTTTATTTAAGATAGTTAGAATGACCCGATTTAGGTAAAATATGCGCCGTTTTGTTCGATAACTTGTTGCCATTTTAAAGGTAATTTCATTATGCCTCTCTCATAGAAGCCCTCGTTCCTATTAGCAAAAAATTGAGACAGTCGAATTTCAGAAGCCTCTCTTGAAGCGAATGTTTCACCAGCAAAATTGTTCGCCATGGACAGGAACAGATAGTAATCACTTGGTGCCAGGTCCGGACTATAAGGTGGATGCCGAAGAACCTCCCAACCAAACTCCCGGAGCTTCTGGCGAGTCACTATCGATGTGTGTAGCCTGGCGTTGTCCTGATGGAACACAATTCCTCTCCTATTGGCCAAAGCTGGCCGCTTATGGGCGATTGCTTCCTTCAGACGGTCCAATTGTTGACAGTAGAGTTCCGAGTTAAGAGTTTTGCCGTACGGGAGCAGCTCATAGTAGATAATTCCCTGCCAATCCCACCAAACACACAGCAAAACCTTCCTGGCCGTCAATCCTGGCTTGGCCACCGTTTCCGCCGGTTCACCGTGTTTCGACCACGACCGTTTTCGCTTGACGTTGTCGTAAGTGACCCACTTTTCATCACCAGTCACCAACCGCTTCAGAAATGGGTCGATTTTGTTGCGGTTCAGCAGCGATTCGCAGATAGAAATTCGGTCTATGAAGTTTTTTTGCGTTAACTCGTGTGGCACCCATACATCGCGCTTCTTTGTGTATCCAGCCTTATTCAAATGGTTCCAAACGGTTTTTTGTGCAATCTTTAGCTCTTTTGCAATCGAAACAGTGCTAACATGACGGTCGGACTCGATAATTTCCATGATTTTATCGACATTTTCGACAATTGGCCTTCCAGTGCGTGGTGCATCCTTGACATCGAAGTTACCGGAACGGAATCGACGAAACCAAAATTGCGCATGATTGGCTGTTACAGTATCAGGTCCATAAACGCTATTCACATTTTCAGCCGCCTGGCTTGCGTTTTCTCCCTTATCGAAGAAAAACTGTAAAATGTAGCGAATTTTCTCTTTGCTGATGTCCATCTTTGACAAGCTCTCAAACAAAACTGAATCAATCAATCAAAAAAGTGTCAAAAAAGCTTTTTTAGTAGGAACTGTCATCTTTCTAATGCCCCCTAGCGGAACACGATCGGACTTATACAACGCGAGATGCAGATAAATAACGCCATCTATTGGAAAAATAATGGATTTCTTTTTACTACACCTAATAATATCTGGATGCATGCGTACAATCGCTTGAAAATTTAAGTGACTTGCAAAACTCAAAGAAGTTTTGGAAGCACTTATATTTATTTTATAATTTGCAGCGGTACAATGAGGCAAAAAAAATTAAAAACTTTGCCCTAATACCGCAAATGCGCCATGGCCTGCATCACGTTCGTTATGATAGTTTAGCGATGTATTCGATGCTGTGTAAATTAAAATTGTTTAAAGGTAAATTTGAAACTTTTAAAAAAGACGATGAATTTCCTAAATATTTCCGAATGCCTACATCAGGTATTAAAAAAATTTCGTCCATCATGACTGATGGTGAGTCAGTGTCCTTCGTGATGGACAAAATCGTAGACACCTGCTCCTGTAGCTCCAAAAAAGAAAAAACAAACGAGTTTAGAGTTCTCCGGAAATATTGAAGAAATCCGTCAAACCAAATACGAACATACGCTCGGACTTGATCCAGGGTGCAGACTGATTTTCGGAGGTGTTCGTGATGGCGAACCAATAAAAATAAAAATTACGCGTTACCAACACCTCGCCGGTCTGTACCCAAACAAGCGTAAGCTCGACCGCTACACCAAGTCTTTTGAGGAGACCACACAGCTATCTGCAAATGATGGCAATTATCGTGAATATATTGCGTATCAGTTGCAGATACTACTGAAAAAGCAATCTGTTTTCGAACAGCGCAAGGTTGCTCGCCTTCGACTCAAGCGCTACATGCTGAGACAGAAGGCGTGCAATAATATTGCTAAAATGTTGGTCCCAAACCCAAATAAAAAAACACTTGTGTGTATCGGTTCGACTGAAATGGCAGCAAATTCGCCAATTCGTGGATATGTACGTACGCTAAACAAGCAATTAATAGAGGCCTTAAGAAATAGAAAGGCGCACATATTGATGGTCAATGAATTTAGGACCACAAAGTTGTGCCCCAACAAAACATCTCTGTCACCTCACAGGTACCAATTTTGTCCAAATTGCCGTACTTGTTGGAACAGGGATGTAAACGCCGGCAAAAACATCCTATATCTCGGACTGTGTCTCATACACAATAAAGAGAAGCATAAAAATTTCAAAAAGTCCACTATTCTAAATATCCCCCCTAATAATAACAAATAAATAAATAAATAATTAAATTTAAAGCTGCCGAATCCCAATATTCATGTGAGTAAAATATTTTATTATTATTATTACTAGCTGGCTCCGCGAGCCTTCGCGCCAGCTTCGTATGACCCGCGCTCGTTGTCTCTCCCGGTAAAGCTTGATATTTGGCAAAAGTAGTAAAAGTGATAAAGTAGTATGTTTTTATACCCGACACACTCTGTGTCGAGGGTATATTGCGTTTGTTGGGTTGTGTGTAACACCCAGAACCAGTCGATATAGACCATACAAAATGTATATAGAAATGATCAGCGTCACCAGGAGATTCGATTTAGACATGTCCGTCCGTCTGTCTGTCTGTCCGTCTGTCTGTCTGTCTGTCTGTTTGTATACAGTTATCTTATCGAAGGAGTTGAGCTATCTTGGTATCAAAATTTGGTATGCGTGCTCACGGGGCCATGAGTAAGAACAAGTTCGAGAATGGACCCGATCGGAACATTTTTAGGGGTACCTCCAGTACTAGGGTCTGTTACGAAAATCACAAAAACTGCTCTAAAATCGAAGTTTTTCATGATATTTTGATGAAATTTGATATTTGAACATGTTTAAGGGCAAGTAATACGATTTCAAAAAATTGGAAAAGTGGGCGTGGCATAAGGGCGTTTTTCAAAAATTGTCTCCTACTCCCGAAATACCAATGGGACTTGAACAAAAATGGGCATGTATACTTCCTTGATAGCCAGTAACGTCCTTCCCAAAAAATTTTTCGATCGGACCATTATTAAGGGTACGTCCAGTACTAGGGTCTGTCACAAAAATCCCAAAAATGCCTCAAAATCAGACTTTGTTGAAATATTTCAATGAAGCTTAGAATTTGAGCGTATATATAAGGGTCCTATTAGAATTCCAAAAAAATTTGAAAAGTGGGCGTGGCAAAAGGGCGGTTTTTATTTAGAAATTTAACAAAAGTCGGTATATGGGGCTCCTTATGCCCTTAAACACCTCTTGATATTAAAAATTATGTATCTGTGTCGGGTATTCTATTGTCAGGCTCGCCTGACTATAACACCCTTACTTGTTTTAAATACTCTAGGTTTTTATTCATTCTTTGTGTGAAATTTAAAGAATAAAATTTTGCGAATTTCGCGAATTATGTCCATGATCGTAAACTACATTTCTTGCCGCGCGTTGTTGCGTCTCATGGCTCAGTTACTCTTGACTGAACGTAACTTAACTTAACTTTACTTAAGAATTTAAGATTGAAATTGAAGTAACTTCTTTAATAAAACGTTTTAATTCAGTGCTCTACGGTAAACAATATTTTTCGTTTGACTATCTTTAGCGTAAATATATAATACTTGTGGTTTGCCAACACGTGAACAGGCAACATACAATTGTCTATGTGAGAAAACTGGATATTCCAAGTTTATTCCACATATTTCCATTGATTGGCCTTCAGATTTGTTAATTGTTATTACAAATGCGAGACGAATTGAAAATTGCAATCGCTTGAAACTAAATGGCATATCTGTTGGAATCAATGGGATTCGTGGAATCAGTACGGTTTCACCTTTGAATTTTCTTTTCAATATAGTGGCTTCAATAACATTTGGCATCAATTTTTTAACGGCTAATCGGGTTCCATTGCAAAGTTTCGGTTGACTTATGTTTCGGAGGCTAATAATTGGAACACCTATTTTTAGTCGCAAATTGTGTGGTGGCACTCCAGGAACGTCTAATGAATTTAAAAATTTAGTTGTATAATGAACGACGTCATCGTCATTTGTAACTGTGTCGATTTATTTGTAGGAAACCACATCACCTGCAAAATATAAATCAAATTTATAAATGAAAACAAAAAGATTAAATTTTGATAGCTTTCGAAATGGGAACGGCTCAAAATCCCGAAAATCAAAATCCCGAAAGCTCAAAATCCCGAAAACTCAAATTCCCGAAAACTCATAATCCCGAAAGCTCAAAATCCCGAAAATTAAAAAAATCCCGAAAATTTAAAATCCCGAAAATCAAAATCCCGAAAACTCAAAATCCCGAAAACTCAAAATCCCGAAAGCTCAAAATCCCGAAAACTTGTATTTTGTATTTATAAATTTTTATTGTTGCAATTTTTTTTTTTTTAACTAAAACCAAAAAACTTAAATGTAATGGAAAGTTATTCAGGTGATTTATTAATAAATTAAAATAAATGCATATTATAAGCAATACCTTTTAAATAATTAATTTTGGAGCGATCAGCGCGTTCCTGGTATATTTTTTTCAGATTTTTCTCTTTTTTTAAAAGTTTTTTATTTATTTTCTGAGTTTCGCCAGACAAAATTTGCTCAATACGGGTTTTTGACCGTATATTCTCTTGTCCTAATAAGGCGATAATAGAGTATACACCAATATGAGAACGCCCTGCCAATGTTTTCATTCGGCGATGCCATGATTCGACATTGTTTTGAGTTCTCGGTAGATTTTCTTCAAACAGCGAACAAACCAAGTGACAGCAAATGCTAAGTTTTGTTTTAATAAAAAAGAACAAATCCCGAAAAAAAATCCCGAAAAAATCCCGAAAAATATACCAAATTAAAAATTTGCGCAAATTTTTAATTTGGTATATTTTTCGGGATTTTTTTCGGGATTTTGAGTTTTCGGGATTTTGAGTTTTCGGGATTTCGAGATTTCGGGATTTTGATTTTCGGGATTTTGAGTTTTCGGGATTTTGAGTTTTCGGGATTTTGAGTTTTCGGGATTTTGAGTTTTCGGGATTTTGATTTTCGGGATTTTGAATCCAATCCTTTCGAAATACCTGGTATTTTACTTTGAATTGTCCAATTTAGTTCGGTAACATCTTTATTTGTTCCTGCTAATATAGCTCGTTCGCTCAGCCATACATGTTTCATGTAGTTACGAATGATGTTCGGGAACACGCTTTGAATTAATTCATCTTTATCTTTGGTAATGCGACAGAAATTTTCAGGAAAAGTTATCATACCAGTTGAAGCATTAACTGGCATTGTACCATTTTCGATATCTAACAATTGTTTAGAAAATTCAGCAGCAGATGGATCATTTTGCAGTTGAATTCTAACGTTTGATGTTAGACGCAACACTTTTACGTGTCTCCACAATGGTGATAGTTTCAGACACGCATTGAGTTCATCTGCTGGCGTCTATCGAGGAATGACTGGCAAAGTTTGTCTGAAATCACCAGCTATCAATATCAATGCACCACCAAACAGATTATTTGTCTTTCGAATATCTCTCATCGTAGTTTCCAATGTTTGCAACGATTTTTTGTGTGCCATGGTGCATTCGTCCCATATGATGATTTCGCATTGTTGCAAAACATTTTCTATTCCAGATCTTTCCGTAATGCCACATGTTGGATATTCAATCATATGAACGTTTAATGGCAATTTCAATGCGGAGTGAGCGGTTCGACCACCATCCAATAAAGTTGCAGCTATTCCGGAGGAAGCAAGTGCTAACGCACCACCTGGTGCATCCAAAAAATAAAAGCCTGCACTCTTATTTTCAACAGCATCCATGATGTCATCATATGCACGTTTTTGTTGAGCATTCAATTTTGGCAAACTCTCTTTAACATATTCCTTCAAAACAATTATATCAAATTAACTTTCACGACGAATTTCCTGTTCAAAGACATCATGCATACTTCTGTTTGGTGCAATCAAACCACACTCCTCTAAAGTCTTATTTGCGATCATTAAACAAATATCTTCGATTTTAATTAATGCTTCATTATACATATCTAATGTATACTCCTATTCTGAATTAGATCTCAAACGACGCATCTCATTTAATATGTCTTCAGTTATATTATCGCGACATTTATTCCATAAATCAATAGGATCGGCTAGATAACATGTCGCGATTATTATTGCAAATAAATCTCTTATTTGATATGGCGAACATGATGGTAAAGCGATGTCTCAAAATCGTATGCTGAATTCTATTTAGTAGATATAAACCCCCTCCAAATTTCAATAATCTTTGATTTATAGTGAAAAAGTTATCCGCGAAAAGCGTTGAAAATTGTGGTTTTGAAATTTCTGAACCATTTCTTACAATTCTAGATAGGACTACGAAAAAAACTTATCCGCAGTTTTTCGGACATTTACCTGGTTCAAGTCCATGCTAAATTTCAATATGATATCTTTAATGGTAAAGGGGCTCTCTCCAGATCTCTCAGGAATGAAACCAAATGAAAAATTTCATATTAAAAGCCAGTTCATTTCTGAAGCATTTTTCTATATGAAGTTTTTCATTTCTAGCTTATTATTTTTGACCATCTTCATGTTTCATTATTAATTATTATTTGGGCTTTTGGTCCCTCATTTTTCACTTATAGTGAAAAATGTATTATTTGGCAATTGAAAAAATTTATTTCATTTCTGACAGATCTGGAGAGAGCCTCTTAGGAGTAAATTACGAAAAACTAATTTGTGACCGACAGACAGATTGACATGTGCTAGATCGACTCTCCTCTCGTCAACCTGATCAAGAACATGTATATATCGGAATATTGGTATCCTGTTCCAGAGTATTCGGAATATTAGTATCCTGTCCCAGAGTATTCGGAATATTAGTATCCTGTCCCAGATCATTAACTAATGATTGGTCAGGACATCCGTTCCTTCTCGCTACTCCTCTTGTGAAGGGGAGATGATTGTTCCTCATTGGAGCTAAATATAATACTGTCTATATTTATTTTCCTCTCTCCAAAAACTTCTGCTCTTTTCATTTTCAATTATTCTATACGAAAACTTCGTATTTTATACTTCAGACCTCTTGTTTTTTTTTTTAAATAATCATTTCTCAAGACAGACAGTAGCATATTCGGTACAAAGTGTTACACTTTCACCTCGCTCTCAAAACAGCTTACTTTAGCTAAAAGAATCCTAAAACAACATATGGGCATTTCCACAGAAATGTCAACCGCAGTCAAAAAATTCAAAGCCTATAAAAGTATGTTGTTTTAACATATATTTATAGAGAATCGATCAAATTCTACTAATCTAAACATATTCCACATATTTTCATAACACATTTAGAAATATTCAAATGCAAAGTCGCACAAGTGCAAAAGTTATGTTTTGAATATTTCTCTTCCCGTTTTCTTTTGATTAATGTTCGTAATAACATCCACTATGCTTTGATATTTGCACTATTAAATATAGTTTTATATTTGAGGAATGTAAGAAAAATGCAAAGGGAACGATGCAATCGCCAATTACGGTAAATTTTTTCTTTACTTTATCGTTTATTTCGTTGTAGCGTGCGACATTGAAAAATAACATTTGTTATCAGTGAGTCAAAGGTGTTTGTGCAACGCGCCTCAAATATTCGCAGCAAACAGCAATTTGTATTGCAATTAAATAAAAAAAATTTTTTTGCAAAATAATCAACGCTTTGGCCCTGAGACATATTTGAAGTTTGTAGCGTGCGACATCGTAAGTGTAAAATTTATAAATTTCGCACCCTTGCTCCTAAACCCATTTCAAATTTTTTATTTTCAACCACATTTTTCTGCAAGAAACTCAACACCTAGAAAATTTATGTTTATAAAGACTGCAGTAGTCGATTAAGAATAAACTAAGTTAAGAAAAATAATTATTTTTTGCAAGTCTCAATAGAGAATGAATGATTGTTACAGAAATGCGAAATTTTGAGTTGTACCGATTTAGTAGCAAGGGTGCGATAGGTCAACTTACCGAAAAGGAGTACTCTGAGTTACCCCAGAACATGACTAGTCAAAATGTAGAGTATTTTGTGTAAGACAACTGACCTCTAATTCACCACAGTAGGTCTATTCGTGGAGTAGTTAAATGTGGGAGTGGTAATCCCTCAATGACAAGCCAATGTTAAAAATACAGTTTGAAACATCGGTTGGCATATTAAGAGGGCAGTCCTGAAGGAGCTAGGACTGCATATTCCATTAAAAAATCTTTATTTAATATAAGTAATACTATTCACAGTTAAGTTAGTTTCTATTCTTTATTTTTTATGTGAAGGATGAATATTCTTATTTTTTTTTTTCTTTGTTGAAGATATTTTAAGTTTATAATTTTTTTTTGTGAAAATAAATATATTGAAAACATTAACAGTCATTTATCATCATCTTGTTCATGTCCAATTAAATGAAAAGTACACATTAAATTAAAACGTATGATGCAACAAAATGTAGCATTCGACATGTAGCGTGCGACAGTGATTAAAATAAAATAAAAAACTAAACTGTTTAATATTTTTGAATCAAATAAAAACCAGTTCTAAGATTCATCAATGTACAATATTAAAAAATTAGTCGCATTAAAATATTGCCTCAGGTTTCGCTGAAATCAGTGGTTGAACTGTTCGCCTCAAAACTGACTTCTGTTTTTGTAGCGTGCGAATGCCTTAGTTTTTTGTAATTATCTTGAAAACGAACAATTTCCAGAAATCAACCTTAGCACCAATTACAGTGCTAGTCAAGAGCTATAACTTCCGCCATTTGTCCAAATAAAAAAAAAATTCGTATATTTCTTTTTCCACTGAGAATGCGTGCGAATGTCGCGTTCGACATCATGGAAATGCCCATATGACAACACATCAAATGTTATACCACGACATATATATCTCTAAATTTTTTAAAAAATGTGATGTTTTCAACCTTGGAAATATCCGGAAACCACTGTATTGAAGAAAGGGAAGTGGACCTATTTTGAGGAACGCCACCGTTATTCGCTATAAGCTCTCACTTGTTGGCTCATTGCTGATCATCGTAAGTTATTGAAAAAAAAAAAAGGAAAAGCCAACTATAAAATGCAATTAATGAAAACCATTTGTCAACCAGATTGCGAAAAACCAAGGTCTTAATATTTTAATTTACTCTTCTTTCGCAACTGAAAAAGCATGAAAACAAACAAATCCGGAGAATTTAAATAGAAATTGAGAAATTTTCCTTATATTAATTGCCTTCTGTGTGGGTAAGTCGTATTGCTCATTTCTTTTAGTTCGTATACTTTTTATGGAAAATACTCGTCCAGATTCTTTACTTTAGCGTAGCGTGGCGTAGCTGTAAGCAAATCCGTCCAAAGCTGATATGCTCTTCCTGGAACGCAACATTACAAAAAAAAAAAATCTAAATAAAAACTATGAGAGAAAAAAATCCAAGTAGATAAAAAGAATAAAGCAGTAAAAGTAATTATGAATCGAAAGATAGTCATGCGAACACGAACAAAGGCCGTCGAGTACCATCCTTTTGAAATAAAATTTTGCCCTTTTTTTGGTTTTATCTGTTTTCGGCTGTTTCTCATTTTTTGTACAATTTATTAATATTCTTCATTTTCATATTCGGCTGCAGCAAAGTTTTCTGTAACGGCATCGAGAATGCAAAACGAAAAAAACAAATTGTGGGAAATTTGTAATTAGTTTTTGAGACTGCAGGGCATCTGTTTTAAGCTGAAACTTTCAAACAGACCATGACTCTTTCCTTCGCCAGTGTGAAAAAAAAACGGAGGTCAGCAGGAAATTATACTAGTTTTAAACGAAAAATAATGCTCAGAAAAATGAGGTCAGATAATGTTAAAATTGGAAAAAATTATTTAATTTCACAAAATCCAAATTTAAAGTGCATACAATATTGATGTGTTGAAAGCTGGAGGAGCGCATTCCGCGGTCAAGAACAGACAACTTCAACTTTTTTTATTGTTTTTAAAAGTTTCTATTTTAAGATACGTTAAAACGACATTTTATGCAGTTATTTCATGTTGAAGATTAAATGGTCGATGACCGCAAAAAACAACTTAAAAAGTTCTGTAGATTGCTAAGAAAAATAGAAGAAACCTAGTCAACCAGTGTTCTAAGTTAGAGGCTTTAAATTACAATTTTAGCGAAACTATTGAACATGCAGCACTGATGTGTAAAAAGCAAATTATAATTAGGAAATGAAGCGTGTATTTTGATAGAAGAATATTTTATAAAAAATATTCACCGGTGATTTTTAACAATCTTTCCACGTACAGACAAAGTACGTCACGTATCGGAGATAATTGAAGCAAGTACTCAACGTTGGTAGTTTTTCAATTGTTAACCACCGTTTTGGATTCCGATAAGCTGTGATTTTGGAAACCCCCTTGAACTGTGTTGAAATTTACGTTGCAAATTATTGAGTCCATAAAATCCGTTTTTACATTGATATGGCTACTCTTCAAGTGAATTTAGAAACCACATTACTTCAATAAGATAACAATATGGTTCAATATGAATATAATATTAATTTAATTACTTTAAAATATTTTTTATATCGCAACCCCCTCTTCTAAGGAGACACAACTCAAAATTTCCCATTTTTGAGAAAACGCAAAAAACAATATGCGTCGCAGTGTCAATCAAAGCTAGAAGAAAGGCACTGACGGGGTTTTCAGGCTTTTTATAATAACCAAAAACGGATTAGAATTTTTCGTGCAGGTAGAGACGTGAACTATGATCAAGTTCCATATGCTAACTCAAAACTGACAACTTTTGAGTTGTGTCACCTTAGAAGAGGGTTTGCGATATATTGTTTCTATATTAAAATCTTCAATATTGTGCCACCTTGATTTAATGCTATTCCATATTGAAATTAAAATTTTCTGTTACTAGACTATCATTAACGTTACTTGTTGAATCAATGTGGTTTTTATTTCTTTTAAATGGTTATTTTCACGTTCAAATGCAACCATGCTGTTTTATCTGCGTTAAATTTTAATGCATGCATTGGTTAGGTAATCACATTTTTAATCATGCGTTAACGAGTTAATGCAGGTAATCGAGGTAATGCACTATGTGGAATCATGGAAAAATTGATCTATTTCAAGAAACGTTCTTTGGCATACTTCAATTATGTCACTCCCGAGAATCTTCTGCACTCAAAATACTCAAAGCACTCAAATAGTTTCTCATTTAAGAAATATTCACGAAATCTTTTTTTTAAAGCTTTAATTTAAAGTTTTTTTGAAAAAAGTCATCTTGGAGAAAATTTACATCGAAAGACAATCTCCGATTGGAAAATAAGTAATTGGATTTATTACGTTATTTCAACAGTAAATTATATCAAAATGACTTTAGTTATCGATAGCAAAAGTCTCAAAATATGTACCCTTTATTTCTTAAGGAAAATATAAAAATTAAACCATCTTGATTTATTTGAAATAAGTTGATGAATTATAACAAGGGCAACAGATGTACTTTGAAATATTTTTTTTGAGTCGAAAATATTTTTTTTTTATCAAAATATTTTCTAATATGGCGAAATATTTTCTTAAATATTAAAATATGTACGATAAAAAAGAAAATTTTTCACCGCAGTATGCATATTGATTTGATGAAATGTTTTTCGTATCTAATTGCTTTTCGTCCTATGGTTCTGATCGGTCCAAAAATTTACAAAAATAACGCGCAACTATTTTAAATGAAGGATTTGATGTCGGTCTTTCGATGGCGGACTTACCGAATAGTCAACATATGCAGCTGCCTAGGGTGGCAAATTTTCAGGGGCAATTTCTGGCCGTCAATAAAAGAAAGAGCGAAATTTCGGCAGTTGTCTGAGGCGGCAAAATCGCAACTGCCCAGGGTGGCAAATTGTCTCAATCCGCCCTTGCGGTCTTTTGTATCTGAGCATATTTGGAAATAGTTTTTGAACACAATTAAGTTTTTTTTTTTTTTGAGAGTGCTCTACGGTTCAGTTAATATTATAAAGTAAAAAATTTTACTTAAATCTTAAGTCTATTTTATTGCAATGAGCAATAACAAATTTTTTGCATAATATGCGAAAAAGTGCTGAGCCATCAGTCCGAAGAACGTTCGGGTACTCCGCTTCGATGCGGCGAAAAAAGCTCGAAATTGATTTCTTCCCTTTCGGCATCACAAAAATTGTGGATAGTTTGGAGAACAGTGTTGCCAGGTAGCTCCCCCTAAAAAGCTCCTTAAATCCCCCTAGATTCGAAATGTTCCCCCTAAAAAGTACGAAATTCGTACTGAATAAAAAAAAGTAATTTGGAAAAAACAACAACAAATTTGACAGATTCTGCAGTATACGCAGAATGCCTTTGTATCATTCCCTGGAACTGCTGCCAACTAGCCTACAACATGAATTATCATATTTGGGTTATACTAGGACCATGGCCATCAAGTGCAAAATTTTGCAAAATATTTTTTTTGGATTGTACCATAAGAGATTCAAGATGGTGAAAATTATATTTTGCAAAATTTTGCAAATGATGGCCATGGTCCTAGTTTAACCCAAATAGTGCACTATTTGGCTGCTAAACAAAGCCACAGCTATATTTTTGGTGCTTTGGCTGTTTGACAGACAGCCCTTCAAACCCTGGTTTAATCCATTCATTGCTCCTGTTTAGTCTTACCTTTAAACAAAGGATCCATTTCCCAGAACTTGCGATATTTTTGGACGTATTTACGCTTCGACTGTAAGGACGCCATTTTTCTGCAGCTTGATTTGCTAGTAATTTTTTATATGACTTTTAAGCTTCCATATATTAAACATTTCAATGAATGATTGATGAACCCCTAAAATTCCCCTAGAACAATTTTTCCACCCCAAAACATACCCCTAAAAATTTGCTCCCCCTAAACTGCCCCCTAAAAGTAGCAAAAACCCCTAAATCTAGGGGGAAACCCCTAACCTGGCAACACTGTTGGAGAAGTCAAAACTATTTTAACTTTCAAATGAAAAATTTCGATGAAGACATGATTGATTTTTTAGAAATTATTTGATATATAATATTTGAGAAAAGTAAAAAAATATTTTTTGTGTATAATTATTTTCTGTTGCCCTAATAATAACCATATCTAAGCTTCGGGAGGAGCGTGGGAGCGCTATTCCAACCCGTAATGTAACACTAAGAAATAACATTTGACTTGAATTGAAAGGTAGGCAGGATTTTATGTGGGGTTATCCTGCAACTACCCACTTAAAACACCCAAACATAAAAAATCAACTGTATATTTGTTTTGGTCTGGATCCAGGTGCAGACTGGGCCACCGGGAAAATTTCCGGTGGGTCCCTAGTGCGCTGTGCTTTTTAGCTGTTAGGTATTTTTTTCTTAGGTAACAGGCCCGAATTTTTCAAACGCTCGGTGGGCCCTTTGACCCCCAGTCCGCCCCTGTCTGGATCCATATATTTGTGTACTTTGACTATTTTCTGGACTTCACGCACAGAAGCTCTTGCTCTATTGCCACTAAGGTAAAGTTATTTATCCTTAAAAAGGAATTAATTCATCCATAGAACTGAAAGAATTTCACCATCCTTTCTTTAAGAAGGACTAAAGCCTTCCCTATGAGAGAACTAAATGCTTTCAGAATGGAAAAAATAAAAAATAAAAATAAATAGTTTTCTTCCACTTCCATTTTAATTTTCAGGCATTTTATATTTATGTCTCCGAAGCCGATGGGCCCAGCGCAGCTCTTCCTGCTCTTTATTGTTTGTGGCCGTCACGTCAGACAGCTCCTTTTCTGCACCAGCAGCAGTCCTAGCAGGGTGTTCTTACTCTTAAGTTTTGCATCTCAAGCAACGATGCCACGAAGTCGTCCGTCACAGAAATTTTTTCTTCAAGTTTGACATTTTTTTTATTTGAAGTTCCTGGAATGATAGTAACCATTTTAAATTTCAATTTGGTCTGCTTTAATGAACATCGTTAGTTACGAACCAATTTAAAGCTTAAAGTTTGATTTTGTAAAGAAATTCAATCTCGGATTGAGCTTGTAACTTTCATTTTATAGAACTGCACAGATAAAATCCAATTTCAAAAGTAAAAAACGACAAAACGTTGAAAACAAAAAACGAAAAAATACGCTCCAACCGAACGATAAGTTCTGACTGATTAGGTCAGACGTGCACAATGGCGTAAAGAGAGCTGCGCGATGCCAGTAAGACTGCTTATTCTTGCTGAATCTGGAATTTTAAGTTGCAAGTAAATAAATATGTATATAAGTTCAATAAATTGTAACAAAAAGTAATGCTTCTCCAGCTCCCTCTTTCATCAAAGTGACTGCATTAAGGGCTTAGTGAATGTAGTTCAGTTGATTAAACTGTAAAACAGCTTCGTGTAATTCGATGGTTTTCATCAAAAACTGATTGCACTCAATCATTACATCAAACATTGGCAAGAGGAATGTTGTACTATGCAAGATAAGCTTAAATTGCATTTAAGTCTTACACATTTTGACTGTAGAAGTCTTTTTTTTTTTTTTAGCAAAAACAAAAAACCAATCGAAAATGTCTGAAGTGGGGAAAACGAATCCTCGGACCTTTCAGAGCGCGAACGTCTAGGCAACACGTTCAGCGGGTCAGTGTCAGCGATACGGAGCCGGAATTAAATGTTCAGTTCGTTTCGGGTTTTTCATTACGTTTCTGTTTTAAAATTATCCGCGCTCGCGATAATTTTGAGAGCTAACTTTTCCATCTTGCCCGCTTGATGAACATGTCCTGCAACGCGTTTTGCAGATCACCCGCGGACACGTCAATGTGTTTATCCGAGCCGAAGCGCACACGTATGTATGTCAGCGCGCCTTCTTCACAATGGCAGTCGGTGCGGTGCTCTTTCATGTGGAATCCCACGCGGATATCAGGTTGAC
>CM035807.1:72321753-72334253 GCA_020466095.1 Chlorops oryzae
TATTTTAATGAGCCCCTCAAAAGTTGATAATTTAAAATCTATATCCTGATTGAGGAGAGGCTATGAAGATAACCCTTACTTATGAATTAAGTTCCTTTAAAAGTACTCACGGACTACAGAGCACATCAAACCGAAGAGCTGTATAAGTAGCCATATAACTCAAATTAGAGGTCAAACCATTGCAGAATATTAAGGCCTGGGATGGCATAATTACACGTTTTTGATAAAAATATGTAATTTACGTAAAAAACGTAAAATTTACATAATTTACGTAAGAAATGTAATAAATGTATGAAACTTAAAAAGAACCAAATATACAACTCTTTTTATTCACAACTGCTGATTTGTTAATGTATTCACTTAGGGATGATCGATATTCACCGAAAATGCGTAAACATCGGTGTTATCGATGTTTTTGAGGACTAATTATCGAAATTTTTCTTCCATCGATGATACTTTCTCATTGGGGATACGTTCACAATGACATAAGAAATAGGCTTTCGGTCGAGACATCGAAGAAACTCGTCAATATTTATTTCACTCTGCGATCGGCCGATGTCATACCCGACGATGATGACAAATGATGTTACCAAATTGTGCTTCGAGCCTTGGTTATCCGTCTCTTTTAACCCTCTCAGCCCCGAATTTTAACCTGCTGTCTAATACCATTATTTTCGACTCAAAACGAAAGGTGATGGTGAGTTGTTGAACCAGGCGAAGCTTTGAGTTGTTTTGATGCATCATATTGGTGCTGAAATAAATTATCTCCAAACAGAAAAAGGCCTATAACTTTTTGAACAACCAACAAAATTACAAAAATTTTATTTTTCCTCATTTTTTGTTATATTTGCGCTTCAAGTCTGCAAAAATGAATAGTAATCAAAATTATTTTTAATCAAAATAACCAATTACTATAAAGTCATTACCTTTGAAAATATTCAAAATTTTAACTATTTTCTACATGTCCACACTCTACGGCAAACAAATTTGAAATAAAAGGATTCTCTTTGAAAAATTGTAACGTATTCTTTTCTTAGACAATTAATCGACGGCACTTTATTAAAATCAAAAAATTTTTCTGCATCACATAGGCGTAGCTGCAAAAAGAAGGAGGACATTCGAATGTTGCTTATATGCAACATTGGGCACGAAAGGGTTAACTGTCACCTCGATTAACCATCACATGTATAGCATTTTACTTTTCTTAATAAAAATGCTTCCTGATCTCGTGTCTCATTGACGTTAAATAAATAAAAGCTGTGTTGGATTTAAATTTTTATTTCTGTGTTTTTACCAGAGCTCGAAAATAAGTGTTATTTTGAATTTCATGAGATTATATTCTTGAAAATAAATCTCAATTGGCGATTTCAACGAGACGGATGGATCAATTTTTATCATATGTACATATGTCCTTGGACAGTTTTAACAATTTTGTATCAAGAATATAATAAAGTTTTATACGTAAGTTACGTGTAAAAACCGTATCAAAATTTTTACATGCCATCCCAGATTAAGGCTCAACAATATAAATTTAGTTTTACCTGGACTGATGACTGATTGATTGTGATTGAAGTTTTTTTTGTAAAGTTTATTCCATAACAACTACCGGTATATACCTATACCGTTGTAAGTACCTTTTGACCTTACCGATGTCTGTGAATTTTTTGTTACCGTTTCTTACCATTATTTAGATTTATATGATTTAAAAAATTATTATTATGGCGCAGCGTCCAATTCGTAATCTTGCCATGCTCGAAAGCTGGAAATGTAAGAGGTTCTTATACGTAGGAAAATTGATATTTTATATGTTCAGGAAGCTAAATGAGCGAATACGGGTAAGAACTAAATATATTTGAAATTACGTAGTCGGTTCTTTGAAGTATTTTATTGCGGTGTTAAAAATGGGAAAAAAACAGTGTAGGTATTGTTGTTAGAGAAGTTCTTTTGGGAAACATTGTAGGCGTCTTTACGAAGATTGACAAGCTTATGAATATTAAAATAGTTATTGAGAGAATATTATTAGTGCTTATGCCCCGCAGGTAGGTTGCAATCAAGGGGAGAAATACGCTTTCTGGTTAGCTTTCAATACATTGTTAGCAGATATTCCTTGTGAGGAAAATGTTTTCGTAGGTGCAGATTTGAACGGGCATGTAGGAGAAAGGTTTGCAGCTCAGGGTTTGAAGAATGCCATGCGGGTGAAGCTTATGGAACTAAGAATGAAATAGGCCTTGAAATTTTCGAAACTTGCCAAGTATATGAGCTTGGTTTTTTAAATACAATGTTCATTAAACAATAAAAACATTTAGTCACATACAGCAGTAGGGGTTGTGATACACAAATTGATTACCATTTATGTTCGAGATAGCTCGGACCTAAGATTAGACTGTGAGGCAGGGTGTCCCAAAAAAATTTTTTACAAAATTTGAAAATGTCAGGTTTTTCAAATAAATTGGCTATCATATTAGCATTGCATGTTCAAAATTTAAGCCTTAACTTATGCATCGTTTTCTTTTCACAAGGTGTAAAAAAAATGCAATAGGCTTAAACTTTTGGACTTAAAAGTGTAAAATCATAATTTGTGGTGTTAAGTTCCTAAGAACTTCACTACTTTTCAAACTGCATCATTACTTTGTTTCACTTCTATGGAATGCTTAGAAGTTATGAACCCTTTTTTACGAGGTTTATGAAAATTTTCCAAAAACATTATTTTCATTTCTGGTAATTGACCAAAAATATTGGCATAACTTATGGTTAATGAATACTTAAGTAAAGTTCAGACTTTTTTCTAAAGAAGCAATGACTCTGAGACAATAATGTTTATTATTGATAAACTAATGATCAAAGTTCAAAGGAATTCCGAAAAGCTTGATTTTTTAGAGAAAAATCGGTCCAGCAACCTCTAAACCTTCTCAGAAAAATCTGAAAAAAAACCGAAAAATATTTCAGACCATAAGCTTTCAAAAAGAGCCTGTGCCAAAAAAAAAATTAGTTGTAAGGTCATATAAGGTGAGCCCTTGGTAGTACAACATCGGTTGCTTGTGACTAATTTGTCTGTTAAAAATTTGACAAATAAAAGAAGAAACGACAAACATTTGAGGAAAACATGAAGTGGAATCATTTAGATACCAGAAACGGAAAATATTATATAGATAAAATGAAGGAAATATTAAGGAAATCAATACTGAATGCAGAAACATTTACTTTACAATAGAAGTGGGATAAGTTTCAGAACGCTTGTTTGTGCAAGGCTAAGTTAATGATAGGGGTTATAAAAGGATATCGCCAGGTGAAGGGCGACACTTGGTTGTGGAACGAGGAAACAAAGGCAGTATCCGAAAAATATTTTAAGAAATGCGATCACGGAGCGCAGCAAAAAATTCACAGAAAGTGATTGCTCAGGCTCGAGCTTCAGCACTTCATGAATTTTACAGTGACTTGGAGAGCATCTCATCCAAATCCTCTGACCGCCACCAAGCGTTGTCTAAAGTAGCGCGGAATAGGAGTCTTACCCCCTTATTCATAATCCAAATTTAAATTTAAAACATTGTTTAAATTCAGCTTTTGTATGGAAAATTGACATTAAAACAATGTTTTAAATTTAAAATTTGATTATGAATAAGGGAGTTAATGTTTATAAGATAGCTAATCACAAAGACGCACAAATGCTATAGAAATTCGAAGGCTTAAAAGTTATTATTTTACGAAATCTGAATTTTCTAATTTGTCTTGCAACATTTCTCTACAAACTAATGCAAAAATCGATAATAAATAAGTAATAAAAATTAAGAAATATTGGGATTTTAAGATAAAAAGTCGTAGAATAGCATGGGAAACAACAAAAATGCCACTCTCTCTCTTTTATGTATTTCGTCATTTTCGCTCTCTGAGAGAATGCTTCAAAATAGCGGTAACCGAAATGGAGCTATCTTGTTTTCTTGTATCATGGGACAAGGGGTAGAAAAAAGAATTCATGGGTTGGTTAGATGACAAAGTTAGGTCAACGAATAGGTTTACCAAATGAGGTAGTTCAGGATAGAAAAGCTTGTAGGCGTACTTCAAGGTCAGCTAGAGCTAACCCCATATGCGTAGAAGCCTTGGCAGCGCAATAGAATGGGATTCGTTTTGAACACAGGTTCGTGCAAAACGAAAAATAGCTCTTTAAAGGTAGTTAGTCAGGCAAGTACTCTCACAATAATTGAACAAATCTGAGAGGCATCTTCATAATATATTAACATTTAAAGCCGTTTTGAGTTTCAAGCGCGATGACAGCCCACTTTTTCGATTTTTGTGTTTTCTGAAGTAAAAACTTTTATGTGTACCCATCTTAACGGTTTTTTTTTTTTATAAAAAGTCTGCAAAAAATTTCAAAGGAACTAGAAGCGGAAACAACTATTGAATAGGTCGTGACATTGCTACCATATTTAGACTTAATGGAAACAAAAAAAGTAGAGAATGTTTCGCTAGCAGGTACGAAGACATAATTCCTTTGTCATATTGATGAAATTCAGAAGATTGGGGAAGAGAGGCGCGCTTTACAACCCAAAGGCTCGATTTCAATTTCACGGTCAGACAAAAATTATATTATTTTAAATCTACCTTATAATTAATAGCAGCACAGCAAACCAAATGCCTTCAACGTTAAGCGTTCGGTGCAGCTGAAACTGTGTACTTTAAAATGCTGAACTTGGGTAAGTATGAAAGGGATCTGATCGGAATTTCTTAAAGGAATAAGTGTGCATCGGTATTCTCAAAGGAATTCTTACACTGAACGAAAAGTATGCCCCTAAAATGAGTAAAAAATTCTTCAATTTAAGTAAATGCATTTTCCACAAATCTGGTTAAATTTTCCTTCAAACAGAGAAATTTTCCCCAGTTGTAGTAAAACCGTACTTATTTCAAGTTAGCTCGAAATTAGGACGGACTCAAAACAAGTTCAAATTTTTCCTTGGATTGAGTATGTTAAAATACATGAAATTGAGGGCAGTTTCTTTTGATATGGAGGAAAAACCATTTTATTTGTAAGAAATAATGCTTTTGTAGAGGTTAATTTTAACTTCGATTCAGTACAGTATTTTTCTGAAAATGAAAACGAATTTACCCATATAAATGAAAATTTTACTCTATTTCAGGTATCGTTTTCAAATGGAGTAAAAACGTCTTCCAATCGAAAACGAATTTACCTAAATCAAGTAAAATTTTCTTCCATGTGAAAAGAAATTTCCTAAAACTAAGTAAAATTTCTTTAAAATGAATAAGACGTTCCTAAAAATGAGTAAAAATTTCCAAAAATAAGTAAAATTTTCCTCAAAATGAGTAAACATTTCCTAAAACTAAGTAAAAATTTCCTAGAAATGAGTAGAGTAAAAATTTCCTCAAAATGAATAAAGAGTTTCTAAAAAAGAATAACAATATCGTCAAAATGAGGAAAAATTTCCTAAAAATAAGTAAACATTTCCTAGAAATGATGAAACATTTCCTCAAAACAAGGAAACATTTCCTAAAACTAAGGTAACATTTCTTCAAAATGAGTAGATTTCCTCAATATAAGTAAACATATCCTCAAAGTGAATAAAAATTTATTCAAAATAAGCAAACATTTCCTAAAAATAAGAATAATTTTCCTGAAAATAATTTAAGGAGACTAATTTTTAAGCGTGGGCATCAGTATTCAGTTTAATTCAGTTGCGTAGTTGCTGTCGAAAGAAATGGTGGCGCGTCTGATCGGTTCGAACATTTAGCTTCGGCGTGTTTTTCGTTGTATATTTTATGTAGTTTTACGCAAAACATTTCGGAAACGAGTAATTGCAATATTAACGTATTTGAAAACAGCGCGATGCGCGAAGCCATTGTATTAACGGAGGAGGATCAGCAATTCTTAGTGCTTCTGCGTAAATTAAAAGGAGACATTTTCTTCAACATTCTGAATCATTCTGTATCAAGGCAAATTTTTGTTTTGTTTTTGCACCACTGGTTTAAAAGGTACCGTTATGGAGCTATGGAGTTTTTTATCTAATTTGAGATATTTTAAAAAGATTAAAAAATTTTCGAATTAATTTCCTTTTTCTATGGAAAATGCATCATCATTTAAGTGTTACAACTCAATAACGGTACCAGTGGTGCAACAACAAAAAAAAACTTCCCTTGATATAAGCTATCGCATGTTAAAATTATGCGTAAAGTTTCCCGGGCACCCTGTATGTTATATATCTTAGAACTAAGAATCCACAAATGTAAAAAAAATGATTTATAATGCAATAAAGGACAAAGATAAGAAATATATCACAAAATTGTTATTCATTTTTAGGAAATTTGTATTCATTTTGAGGAAAATTTTACCCATTTTTAGGAAATTTGTGTTCATTTTGAGGACAATTTTACTCATTTTGAGGAAAATTTTATTCCTTTTGAGGAAAATTTTACTTATTTTTAGGAAATGTTTACTCATTTTCAGGAAAATTTTACTTGTTTTGTGGAAATGTTTCATAATTTTTAGGAACATTTTACTTATTTTGAGGAAATTTTTACGGATTTTAAGGAAATTTGTACTCATTTTTAGGAAAGTTTTTACTCATTTTTAAGAAAATTTTACTAAGTTTTAGGAAATGTTTACACATTTTTTGGAAATTCTTACTCATTTTGAAATAATTTGTACACATTTTTAGGAAATTTTTATTCATTTTGAAGAAATTTTAACTTGTTTTGAAGAAGTAATCGATAACTACTTATTCCATTTGAAGAAATATGGACTTATTTCAATTCCAAAAGAACTCAGATGAAAGAAATTTTTTTCCTCTATTTTAGGAAAAACTTGGTTTCAATTTGAGTATGCTTTTCTATGGCGCCATATCATGATCAATTTCCTATAAATTGAGTTCATTTTACCATGGTTTCAGGTAAACTTTTTTTTGGGTGTACGTTGTTGGTTTTGTCAATAGATATTCAACGTGTCTGAAACAAAAGCTGATATTGCTTAGACTGAAGCTATTATTTTTATTGGAGAAACAAGCACGCAATGAAAACCGTTGAAAAAATAACATTTGACCAATACCCAATAAAGAAAATGGTTTTCTGTGTCTGGTTGAAATGGTTATTTTTGATTGAAAATGTCTGCAAGAACATTGAACACTAAAACACGCAGACCAATTTCACATTACTACCCAGTAGAAAATGTCAACCTGATATCCGCGTGGGATTCCACATGAAAGAGCGCCGCACCGACTGCCATTGTGAAGAAGGCGCGCTGACATACGTGTGCGCTTCGGCTCGGATAAACACATTGACGTGCCCGCGGGTGATCTGCAAAACGCGTTGCAGGACATGTTCATCAAGCGGGCAAGATGGAAAAGTTAGCTCTCAAAATTATCGCGAGCGCGGATAATTTTAAAACAGAAACGTAATGAAAAACCAGAAACGAACTGAACATTTAATTCCGGCTCCGTATCGCTGACACTGACCCGCTGAACGTGTTGCCTAGACGTTCGCGCTCTGAAAGGTCCGAGGATTCGTTTTCCCCACTTCAGACATTTTCGATTGGTTTTTTGTTTTTGCTAAAAAAAAAAAAGACTTCTACAATCAAAATGTGTAAGACTTAAATGCAATTTAAGCTTATCTTGCATAGTACAACATTCCTCTTGCCAATGTTTGATGTAATGATTGAGTGCAATCAGTTTTTGATGAAAACCATCGAATTACACCAAGCTGTTTTACAGTTTAATCAACTGAAACTACATTCACTAAGCCCTTAATGCAGTCACTTTGATGAAAGAGGGAGCTGGAGAAGCATTACTTTTTGTTACAATTTATTGAACTTATATACATATTTATTTACTTGCAACTTAAAATTCCAGATTCAGCAAGAATAAGCAGTCTTACTGGCATCGCGCAGCTCTCTTTACGCCATTGTGCACGTCTGACCTAATCAGTCAGAACTTATCGTTCGGTTGGAGCGTATTTTTTCGTTTTTTGTTTTCAACGTTTTGTCGTTTTTATACCCAGCGTAAGCGGGGTATATTAGTTTTGTGCAAATCTTGTAACAGGGAGAATTAAGCTCCGGAGATATAGAAAAATATATATAGAAATGATCAGGATCTAAAACTGAATCGATTTAGACATGTCCGTCTGTCCGTCTGTCCGTCTGTCCGTCCGTCCGTCTGTCCGTCTGTCCGTCTGTCCGTCTGTCCGTCTGTCCGTCCGTCCGTGGTCGGATCTCCTCCGAAACGGTTGGACCAATCAAGTCAAAATTTGGCACACAGGTATATCGGGATCCGAGTATGATCCTAAGTAAAAATGGGAGACATTCGCCCACTGCCACGCCCACAAATGAATTTATTGTGTTTTCAATAAAATGCTTGTAACTTGCGAACCACTCAACACATTCCATTGATATTTGGTGTGCTGGTAAACTACTAAAAGGGACATTTTTTGGCAAAAAATGGACGCCGCTCTCCTCGAGCCACGCCCACAAATAAGCCCAAAAATAAGGTCTTATCGTAACTTCCGAAGTAAACGGCGTAGAAGCTTCAAATTCGCAGCATAGGTTGACCAAGGCAAATGAAAGGTGTAGGAACAAAAATTTATTTAGCCCGCCCACTGCCACGCCCCCAAATAGAGAATTTTCATAACTTCCGAAGTAAAAGGCGTAGAAGCTTCGAATTCGCAACATAGGTTCACCAAGGCGAATGAAAGGTGTAGGGAAATAATTTATGTGGCCCTCCCATTGCCACGCCCACAAATAGAGAAGCAAAACATAGTGCGCTCATAATGTCGGGACGCTGGGTATTTCAAAGTCGGGCTTGACCGACTTTAGCTTTCTTACTTGTTTACTTTTGAAATTGGATTTATATCTGTGCAGTTCTATAAAATGAAAGTTACAAGCTCAATCCGAGATTGAATTTCTTTACAAAATCAAACTTTAAGCTTTAAATTGGTTCGTAACTAACGATGTTCATTAAAGCAGACCAAATTGAAATTTAAAATGGTTACTATCATTCCAGGAACTTCAAATAAAAATAATGTCAAACTTGAAGAAAAAAATTCTGTGACGGACTTCGTGGCGTCGTTGCTTGAGATGCAAAACTTAAGAGTAAGAACACCCTGCTAGGACTGCTGCTGGTGCAGAAAAGGAGCTGTCTGACGTGACGGCCACAAACAATAAAGAGCAGGAAGAGCTGCGCTGGGCCCATCGGCTTCGGAGACATAAATATAAAATGCCTGAAAATTAAAATGGAAGTGGAAGAAAACTATTTATTTTTATTATTTTTTTTTCCATTCTGAAAGCATTTAGTTCTCTCATAGGGAAGGCTTTAGTCCTTCTTAAAGAAAGGATGGTGAAATTCTTTCAGTTCTATGGATGAATTAATTCCTTTTTAAGGATAAGGGCATTTCCACGAAAACGTACCCTGTGCAACCGCAAAAAAAATCACACTTTAACACATTTTTGTTCTTCTTATTAAAACATATATACATGCATCATTTTTTTCATGTAGAGTAATATTAAAAAATATATATGGTTTGTATACAAATTAATTTTGAAATAGTGCTATTTAAGCATATCGCAAACAAAAAAATTATCCCTTTTTTGAGCTTTCGCTACAAGCTGTTTTTGACTATGTGGCAGCACAAATAGATATCAGCTAAAAGTATGTAATTTTATCTGGTTTGCAGAAAAAGTAGAATGCTTTAGGTTATATGTTGAAATTCTTACAGACGTTTGGAAAGTTAACCTTAGACTGTCACACCCGTTACCGATAAACTACAAAAAGTTAAATTATCTTTTAGCAAAAGAATTTAACAAAGTGTTAACCTGCAGATAGTAAGAAGGTAATTCCGTTTAATAATAAAGCGAAACCTAGTTGGAGTATGTGTGACAGAGATGGCATTTTTAACATTTAAAACGATGTCACACCCGTTACTTATTTATTTTCTTGTGTTATATTTTTGGGCCAATTTACCTTACAGTTCATTTATAATAAATTATAAATAATAAATTTTAAATAATAAATAAAATATAATTAATAAATAATAAATAATTAATAAATTATAAATAATAAATAATAATAAATAATAAAAAATTAATTATAAATAATAAATAATAAATAATAAATAATAAATAATAAATAAATAAAAAATAAATAAAAAAATAAATAATAAAATTAAATTATATAAAAATATTAATATAGAAGTTTATTATTTATGTATTAATTAATAGTATATTATAAATGTCTTAATTAATACTGTATGCTGACGACTCACACTGATCACCGCACACAAAACCTTATTCTCAAAACCTTATTATCAAAAAAAGTCTATTCAGTAACAGGAAATCAAAATCGTGTGATAAGAAACCAAAAACTTTTAAAAGCAAGTTATTTAACGGAAAACGAATGAAGCTGTTTTTACGAAAATACTACGTTGATATTTTTTATAATAGTTACAATGAAATATATTTAAAAAAACTCGTCTTCCTCATATAACTCTTGTTTCAATTTATATTGTCACACCCGTTACTTTTTTCTGTCACACCCGTTACTTTTGTAAATTGGTATAAAACACATACGAATACCAATACATTATAAGTAAATACCTATTCATAGTCAGAATACTCCTTAGAACTGTTGGTTAAACATTCTTTTTGTATGTTTCCTGGAAAATTTTACAGAATCGATTAATGAACACAAATAACATGCAAACCCCATTTTCTAACGTCACACCCGTTACCTCCTTTTGAAGGTTTTTAAGGCATTAAAAGTAATTTTTACCGGATTCTTTGAAATGGTAGAAATACTTTAAAAATGGACGCTTCAAAAATATGCAACACTGTTATCTAAGGGTTGATGGTTTTAGAGAAATTTAAAGAATTCGCCTAAATCTGTCACACCCGTTACTATGGAAATACCCATAAATAACTTTACCTTAGTGGCAATAGAGCAAGAGTTTCTGTGCGTGAAGTCCAGAAAATAGTCAAAGTACACAAATATATGGATCCAGACAGGGGCGGACTGGGGGTCAAAGGGCCCACCGAGCGTTTGAAAAATTCGGGCCTGTTACCTAAGAAAAAAATACATAACAGCTAAAAAGCACAGCGCACTGGGGACCCACCGGAAATTTTCCCGGTGGCCCAGTCCGCACCTGGATCCAGACCAAAACAAATATACAGTTGATTTTTTATGTTTGGGTGTTTTAAGTGGGTAGTTGCAGGATTACCCCACATAAAATCCTGCCTACCTTTCAATTCAAGTCAAATGTTATTTCTTAGTGTTACATTACGGGTTGGAATAGCGCTCCCACGCTCCTCCCGAAGCTTAGATATGGTTATTATTAGGGCAATAGAAAATAATTATACACAAAAAATATTTTTTTACTTTTCTCAAATATGGGGGAAAACACGTCAAGTGTACCAGGTGGAAAAATTTTTCTCTCCGATTTCGATGAAAGTTGGTGATGATGTTGTGCTATTAGAGTACAAAATTTGTGCAAAAGGAGGGTAGTCAAAACGAAGCGGTTGCTGAGATATAGGTCCTCAAAGTTTATGATTTTTTTCTAAATGACTTTTTGCGTTCAATGATTATGGGTAGAAGGTTTGGTAGATGTAAAAACGTTTTAATTGTCTTTTATGATAAATTGTCCGAAATTTCCAGAAAAAATATTTTGGCATTTTTAAAACGATAACTTATCGATAAAAAATCGATTTTAAATCTTAAATTATAATTTTTGCACAAATCGGCATTTTTAATATTTTTTTTAATAGACTATAAATAAAGCTTTTTTATTTACCTTTTCAACGATATGCATATGTTGATGGTGAATCAGTCATTTGTGGGTCAATTCGTCGTTTGTTTAATTTTTTTGTTTTAAAAATTCTTGGAAATATTTGTGAGGAATTTTGAAACGAAAAGTATCTAAGTTGGAGTTGTTCTCCGTCAACTGGAATAAAAGAATGGATCTTTTTAGTTCCTGGAATCGTTTTCGCTAATTGAAAGCGTGGTTTTAAATGGTTTAATGATTCACAACACAAAACAGAACCTTAAAGAGGGAGAAGTCCTTATTACGTGCGATTTTGCTGAGAATTATGCATATATTGCACAAAATGCTGCGCAGTCGTTCCATTGGAACAATGATCAACTAACAATTTTCACTGTTGTTTTTTACTATAAAAATGATCACGGCATAAATCACGGAAGTATAGCAGTATTATCAAATAACCTCACTCATGACACAGCTGCAGTTTACACCTTTCAAAAGGTGGTGTTGAAGTATTTAAAAGAAATACTATGCATGACCAAGGTTTTGTATTTTTCGGACGGAGCGGCACAACATTTTAAAAACCGCTTTAATTTTAAAAATCTGCTTCACCATGAAAAGGACTTCGGCATACCCGCAGAGTGGCATTTTTATGCAACAGCACATGGCAAAGGTCCATGCGATGGAATTGGAGGAAATTTAAAAAGACTTGCAAGACGAGCGAGTTTACAAGCCTCTTCAGAAAACCAAATTCTAAGTTT
>CM035807.1:72334353-72354353 GCA_020466095.1 Chlorops oryzae
TTGGGATTTCAAATCGATTTTTAAAGCAGCCGTGAGAAACAAGCGGTCTTATAAAAATGTCTCCTCCATCTGTAGATAAAAAAATGCTATTGCATTCAGAAAATGAAACAGCAGTTGAGAACTTAAATGTTTTCTCTTCACTGTAAATTTCTAAATTATCCTCAGACATCCTGATCGAGGTACTCATACTATTTATAGCAAAAACTGGAGAAACCGCATTTTTAATTAATATGATAAAGTTTAGAATGGCATTAGAAACATAAATGAAGTTTCAATGGGTTAATACCGTTAATTCCGTACTTACTTAAAGAACATTTTACTCATTGGGCTGCCGAGTTCTGAAATTGAGCTCGTGGTCTTGAGATTGAAAAGCTGTACGAAGAGAAAAACAAAAAAGCAAATACTGTTCTCGAATTTGGTCTATCCTTTCGGGAGGAGAGAGTTCCACACAGACTGATTTTATGAGGTTAAAGCCAATGTTTAATATCCTCGTTTTTAAGTCGAAACGGAAACTCACAAAATTCGCTCTGGCTTCTACAAATTGAAGTCGCAGATTTGCAAAAAAGTTTTTCGCGGAATACTGGTCGTTGCATAACCCATTGAAACGTGCATTTGTGGAAAGCTATCTTCTTAAATAAAGTCAGATGAAAAGGGTTAACGATTAACGGTTTGTAGCCATGTTCTTAAAGTCAATGAAACTATTTGAAAGAGCTATTGACGTTTACTTCAAAAGAGCGGATAATTTTTTATAATTTTTTAACTGCTGAAAATCAATCTTCTTTTGAACGTTAAATTAATATGAAAGCGTCTTCTGTTATATTTCCTTTTTTTTTCCATATTTTCCAGAAGGGAAGGGTTTTTTCAAACACAAATTCAAACACAAAATGAACAAATTTAATTAAAAAACACGGGAACCATAACAGTTATAACTTTTATAATAAAAGTTTAACAAAAACACAATTTTTGACTTTTATTTTATTTGAAAATTAATACTTTTGACAAAAAAATATTTGTCTCAGTTAAACAGTTATCGTTTGACTTAAAAACTAAAAGTCTTTACTTATTAGTTAATATTAGACTTTTTTGAAAAAAGTTAAAAAAATAAAAGGCATCCAAGAATCTCATAGAGAATGGCCTGAGGATTACAATGTTATCAAAATTTTTCCTGTGTGTAATTTTTTTGGTACTGCTTTTTAAAATTTTGAAAAACATCGAAACTGTTATTTTCAGTCCCTGAAAAAACAAAGTGAGCCAGAAATTTAATTTTGTTTTAAATGTAAATAATCAAAGATAATAGATTATAAGGTTACGACCACACAATACGTTACGACAATCAGAGTTCAAAATTTCATTCTTCTATTTTATTATGATTTCTAGACAAATATTTTAAATTATAGCATTTATGTGTTTACAGCGTTGCCAATGACGGTCGGAAAAAATACTACCAATTTAAAACTTTAACAAAACCTGGTTTTTACATACTTATATCGTCTTTAAAATAAAATACTCTTGTAAAATATTGAATTAACAAAAAAAAAAAAACAAAAATCATTTAATTACTTGAATTAATAGTAAAACTTCACATGTTAATGGCAGCACCAACAAAAACGTTACAAGTGCTCGGAAAGAAGTAAAATCTGCGCATGTCGCAATCTTACATTCTATCATTCTTGGTAAATCATATACAAAACAAGAAAATGCTTCTGCATATAATATGAGCTTGGTTAAAAAATAAGCAATATAATATATCTGGTTGCCGCCCCAATCATTAACATGATAGAAATATTGATAAATTTAAGAGTTTTCATAAGCATAAAATAACCTCAATCCGACTTTCATTTCAATTCTTCTATTAAATGCAGATGAAAGAGACAAATCGCACACTAATCACTAAACCGGCACAATTCAAAAATTTTTCAATCATTTTTTTCATGTTCTCCAACACTTTACTGCACGAAAGGGAGCACTTGGAAAATTCAGATTTATATTTATTGATTCTGAAGTTAATTAGGAATAATATAAAATTTTTAAAAAAATCTGATTTTACAGGCGTCGAGAGTTATATGACTTCCAGACTGTCAACTTAAAATCTGAATTTAGCTCCTTAAGTTGAATTTAGAAAATACCCTTTCAGACTGTAAATTCTGAGTTTACGAGCTCACACGCCTGTTCGAACTTAAATTAGATGTTTGCTTTGATTGATCGAAAAGATATCGTGGTATAGTGGATAGGCCTCCGCCTTGGAATCCGGGCGCACACAAGATTAATTGGGGAGAAAGATATTTTATTTATTTTTATTATTAAAACAAACGAAAATTCATTTCACCTCTAATGATTTGAAAAAAGAAGCACACATGTAATTTCATCGTTGTCAAAAAAGGTAGTGATATGTGAGGGTTGCAGCAACAAATGCCTAAACTCATGAGTTTATTTCTGAATTTAAATACCCTAAACTCAGTTTAAACTCACTACTAAAGTCTACTTAAGGTACTAAATTCAGTTTAACGCAATAGTCTGGAAACCATAACATATTATAGGCTGTTTGCACGAGAAATGCAAAATTTTGAGCTGTGCCGATTTAGTGTTTAGTGTGCGATATGGGCATTTCCGCAGAAAAGTCTACCGGGACAAAAAAAAATAAAAGTATAGAATATATTTTTTTGATCATATTTTCATAGAATAATTTAAAAGTAAGGTACTTGAAGAAGACTGTGTAACGAATGGAGAATGAACTTTCAAGAGAGGCTAAAAAAAATACAACAATTTATACAAGTTGCAATTTCATTTCCATTCTTTGGTCTTGGCACGGGAATCTTTTTCACGTGCACGTAGATATGCTTTGCGCACATGCATGACAAAAGAATTACGGATTTAAAGTGTATAATATTGCTTGGGGTAATACTGTCGTTGCTCTCCTTGAAAAATCACTGCACGGAAGATGAGCTGTGCTTCTCTGTACTCCACCCAACGACATTAGTGACAAAACAGCAACGGTCGTGTTTCCGAGGCTGCGCTTCTCCATAAACCGAAGAATAAAAGCACCCAATTTCCATCTCCGTGAGTCGTTTTTAAGGAACAAGATTCCATTAATTTCAGCATACAACAAGAGACTTGAATGCAGTTACGTCTTGGATGGATAAGCGAATATATAAATCCGTCCGTGACGAGAGGCTGGATGAGCTGTTAGTATAAACGAATGAAAGGCCGAAATGACATTTGCACCAAATAAAAGATTTCGTTCAGGCATACATGCCTTTCTTGTACATCTGCCTGGGGCAGTAATGTTGAAAAAAAGCAACAAAAAAACCCAAACAGATACGACCGACGCACAGTGGGCCAAATGCTGAATTTGGTTCGAAATTGGTCCAAAAATGAGATGTTCACAAAATATAATTTGTACGTTATTTACGCTTTCAATATCGCCAAATTGATGGCGGTATACAGTTTTCTTTGTTTCTTGCAAAATCAACATTGCATCGCGCGATTTTTGAGGTATATTTTTCGCCTGCGGCGCTTTTTCCAATATGTAAGAACCACAAAATTTTTTTGCAAAATTCGCGCGCTACTTTCAAACTTCACAATTTCAATCTCTTTGTTATTATTGCGGTGGTCCTGAAAAATACCGATTTGTGAGCGTTTAAGGGGTGCCAGTATCGCTTTCTGTGTCATTCTCAACATAGCTGTCACTGGATTCAGATTCCTCCGATAACCGGTGCTGCTCCCTTACGGGCTGGTATACCTCTGCAGCGGCCTTAAAAAATTCCACAAGAGGATCTGCATTTCTGGCTCTGCATTCTCGCAAAAACATGAACTTCGCCAAATTGCTCCGGAAATATGGTTTCCGCCGGGACTACTTCGGCAAAAATGCTTTCGCATCCCGCCACATCGACTCTATCGTGTTGGTGTGGGCTCCTGTGTCCGGATTCTTGAAGGTCTCGCTGTGATTCACAGTGAGATGGTGATACCCTTCAGCTTCCAAACAATCATATGCCTAGAAATTCATCTTTTTCCTTAGTATATCTTTTAATTATTTATAATTGGTACCTACTTTCCAGCAATCCGACACAATTGTTGAGCCAGGCTCAACCCACTCCTTAATCAAGGGAATAAGGGTTTCGACGTCACGTCTCTCCATTGGTAAGAAAAAGGCAGTGCCACTCTCCCTCTCAATACCACCAAAAACCCATTGCCCTTCGACACGGTGACCTCTGTGATATTTGCACCTTCCAAACTTAGATTCGTTGATTTCGACGATCTTTCCTGTGCCTCCTAAACATATTGAAACTTGAAAATTATTTAAATTCTTCATAAACAACTTACCAATCTTCCCATTGTGCTCAAACCTTTTGTAAACTACCACTTCACTGTGGAAGGAATTCCAATCCACCGCCGTCCGCTTCGATATGGATGTCGTTTTCATTATATGGCTTAGTGGCAGGTTCTCTACCCAGAGGAATGAGAAACACACAATTTGGCACAGAGATAGGTGTGACCCTTCAAAAAACGTATTTACGACGAATCGACACTCTCTCTGTGCATTGTGTTTTCTTCTTTTTCCCGTTGGGATGTTTTTGGTGACACCGCGATATATAGCCATCTCCGATATCTTGCCTACACGATAGGACCATAATTCCTCCCTTCACGCACTTCACCTCACCATTCTCGGCTATCAGCTGCCACTCCTGAAGCTTCTGCATGGCACTAAGTGGTGGAGCATCGGTAAGATTGCTTTCGAACAATTGAAAAAATTTCAAAAATCGACTGCATCATGAAAAGTTTGGTTAAAAAATTCGAAATTTTCTCTTTTAACGAAATTTTTCGACACCGTTTTTTCCGGTGAAATGGGCAAACAAAATATAAGTATGCAAAATGCAAAAAATATGACAGCATTTTCAACAATTGTTCTATGCTTTCCGGCCATTTTAGGTATATATATATGTAGGTATAGCGTCTTTATGGAGTTGCTCGCTAAAAAATCGTAGGCCGAAATGTGCGTCTTTAGTGTCTTTAATTTTTAGGCAATCGTCACTTTTGGCTTTTTAAATATTTTTTATACATTAGAAACAATAACTCCTTTGCTCTAAAAAAATGGAAAAACCTGCTGCTAATTTTTGCTCTTTTCCTTAATTTTAGTTAAAGTGACAATACTAAGGGAGGAAGTGTTTAAAGTTTGGATGAACGCGCCTTGTAGCAATAATAAATCGGAAAGGGGTTTTGAGTTCTTCATCAATAAAAACGTATTAGAAAACGAAGGCAATGATAAAAAAATTTAAACAGGCAAAGCAAATTGTCCACAAATTTGTTCATGGTCTTAGCGTGAAATAGCAATGTGCTAATAGGATAAGACAAAGAAAGCGAAAAGAAATTATCTGGGTCCTCTGTCTCTGACACATGCTTACCACAAAAAGATTAAGAAGAGTAAGACGACTGAATTTTTACACGTTTCTTCGCTTGTTTCGCTGGAAAAAGAGATACTTCAGATATGTTAAATTAATTGAACGCCTCTCGAACGAAAGCAACTGAAATTTAGAAGCAAGTACTTGTCTACACGGAGAGAAATAAGTGCCCGAAATATAATTGGAACCAATTACATATCTGGTTGGAGTCTTTCTCCGATTGCATTATTAATTGGAGCCAATTACAATATAATTAGAAAATGAAAAATACTAGTTGTGCTCAATTACTTATTTAATTCCATTTGAATTTATCATGTATTAGGTGTAGTAAAAAGAAATCCATTATTTTTGCATTAAATTGAGGGCTTTATTTAAGATAGTTAGAATGACCCGATTTAGGTCAAATATGTGCCGTTTTGTTCGATAACTTGTTGCCATTTTAAAGGTAATTTCATTATGCCTCTCTCATAGAAGCCCTCGTTCCTATTAGCAAAAAATTGAGACAGTCGAATTTTCAGAAGCCTCTCTTGAAGCGAATGTTTCACCAGCAAAATTGTTCGCCATGGACAGGAACAGATGGTAATCACTTGGTGCCAGGTCCGGACTATAAGGTGGATGCAGAAGAACCTCCCAACCAAACTCCCGGAGCTTCTGGCGAGTCACTATCGATGTGTGTGGCCTGGCGTTGTCCTGATGGAACACAATTCCTCTCCTATTGGCCAAAGCTGGCCGCTTATGGGCGATTGCTTCCTTCAGACGGTCCAATTGTTGACAGTAGAGTTCCGAGTTAAGAGTTTTGCCGTATGGGAGCAGCTCATAGTAGATAATTCCCTGCCAATCCCACCAAACACACAGCAAAACCTTCCTGGCCGTCAATCCTGGCTTGGCCACCGTTTCCGCCGGTTCACCGTGTTTCGACTACGACCGTTTTCGCTTGACGTTGTCGTAAGTGACCCACTTTTCATCACCAGTCACCAATCGCTTCAGAAATGGGTCGATTTTGTTGCGGTTCAGCAGCGATACGCAGATGGAAATTCGGTCTATGAGCTTTTTTGCGTTAACTCGTGTGGCACCCATACATCGAGCTTCTTTGTGTATCCAGCCTTATTCAAATGGTTCCAAACGCTTTTTTGTGCAATCTTTAGCTCTTTAGCAATCGAAACAGTGCTAACATGACGGTCGGACTCGATAATTTCCATGATTTTATCGACATTTTCGACAATTGGCCTTCCAGTGCGTGGTGCATCCTTGACATCGAAGTTACCGGAACGGAATCGACGAAACCTAAATTGCGCATGATTGGCTGTTACAGTATCAGGTCCATAAACGCTATTCACATTTTCAGCCGCCTGGCTTGCGTTTTCTCCCTTATCGAAGAAAAACTGTAAAATGTAGCGAATTTTCTCTTTGCTGATGTCCATCTTTGACAAGCTCTCAAACAAAACTGAATCAATCAATCAAAAAAGTGTCAAAAAAGCTTTTTTAGTAGGAACTAGGGATTCCAATCCCGGGATCCCGGGATCCCGGGATCCCGGGATCCCGGACGTTTTCTAGTCCCGAAAATCCCGGGATTAGTCTTCGTTAGTCCCGGGGCATTTTTGCAATTATTTTTAACTGTCGAGGTAGAAATATCGAAATATAATCAGATGAAAATGCTTTAAGATATAACGTTGCAAGTGGGTGTAATACGTTAGTGGACATAAAAATCTATACGATGGTTATTTTTGTACGTTTAGTACATTAAATGCGATAACTGCTGACAGCTGGGTTTGGTGGTAAACGAAAAAACTGATTAGAAAATAATTTGATTTGTGAGAGAAAATCGATTTTTGTATTTTAAACCATTAAATACGCAGTCGCCAGACTATTGTAATTCAGCTATGATAATGCAAATATAAGTAAATAAAATCGTAAGGATTTTTGTAGTGAAAAATTTGTGTAAGCAAAGGAAAAAGTAGTGATTTTTTGGGGCTGTGTAGGGAATATCAGAAAAAGAATTTAACATCACTGATTCAGCTGTTATGCTTCAAATAACTGGAATGTTATTAAGTTTTTGTTTTTTTTTATGATTGTTAATGTGAAACATAGCTCAAATAAAAAAAATTTAAAAATTTATTCGTTTTAAGCATTCTTCCTAATCCCGGGACCGATCCCGGGATCCCGGGATTGAAATTTTGGAATCCCGAAATCCCGGGATTGGCATTTTGGCCATTTTTTGGAATCCCTAGTAGGAACTGTCATCTTTCTAATGCCCCCTAGCGGAACACGATCGGACTTATACAACGCGAGATGCAGATAAATAACGCCATCTATTGGAAAAATAATGGATTTCTTTTTACTACACCTAATATGTAATTGCGTTCTGAACACATATGTAATAACATCTGATTACTTTTACAATTTAAAGCATTGGTGCAATTACATATGTATGTGAATGTATTTATTTTACAGCTTGTTCTTATATATCTCAAATGGTTTATAATTTCGATCGTATAAAACGTGATTAAATTTTCAAAATCCTTAGGCACTCCAAGGGGCAGGTGGTCCACGAATATGACGTGGTGAAATATATTCCATCCAATCGTGGAGAATGCTCCTTTCTATATTGTTATATAGAATATATTTTAAATTGCAGGAGATCACAAATTTAGTTAGGCACAATTATGCATATGTAATTGCTTTTGCTTGTATGTATATTAAGGTGGCCGCCAAATGTATGGAAAAAAATAAGTGCATTCGTATTCACGCTCCTTGTGATTTAAAATCTTGGTATCTATTGAAAACTTACTCGTGCAAAATTTTGTGGCGATTGGGTAATGTTTAGAGGGCGCTCATGGCCCCCGAAGTTGAGATAAATGTTGTTTTCATAACTTAAAATTGCCATAACTTGAGATGTGTTGCTGCTAGCTATAGACAATGTTCCGTGGCCCTTCGTAGTTTTTAAAACTACATATTTCGTTCTCATGTCTCAAAGCTCTATCTCAACACATAAAAAAAATTTTCCTAATACGACCCGATTTTTAAAGTAAATTCGTTTTTTGTATTTTGCGGGTTAATCTGACCTCTGACAGAAATAATATCTATGACCAGCCCCCCTTATTTTTGTTTCAGCTAACTTTTTTTTTTAGGCTATGAAGCTCTATCTCAACAATTTAAGGGACTTACCATACAAAAATGTAGAAAATTGCGATTTTTTCCCTCCATGGGTGCAATAACAATCCGAGAAAGTTAACAATGAGTGGAAACCTCTTTTTTATGAATAAAGTATCATTTCTCATCATTCAATATGCTGATCTATCCTTCATGTTCAAACTAGCTGTCATACAAAATTTCCCATGTTAAAGGTAGCTGGAATTTGATGAAGACAACATTGCTCAAAGTTGCCCTTCTTGGAGATGGTTAAATACGTAATAATAGATATATTTACATCAAAAGACATGTCATTATCATTGGCGTTTATAAATAATTAAAAATACAAAAATTGATGCTACTAATTAAAAAAAAAAAGTTTTAAAAACGGGAGCATTTGTAGTAGCACAAATATGCAATAATAACCCTAAACGAGCTTGAAAAATAGAAAAAAGTTGGTATTGTGATCATTTCAAAACTTTATCATTTGATACAATTGCATATATAATTGCAGGTAATGAAAAATATAATTGGACGTAATTATGAAAATATAATTACTTCGTAGGTACCCAATTACATATGTAATGCCTGCAAAATATAATTGGGTATGTTATATTTTTTCTCTGCGTATACAACCTTGTATTTGTTGTGTGTAGCCCTTTTACGTCGAGCTGTCCTCATATGCTCTCAGGGCGTGTCCATATCACCGTAGCCTTGTTTCCCGCATTTTTCCAATAAATGGAGCAACGCTTACGAATGTCCCCGGTTAGAACATGGCCAAGACGAGTAATTCCGGATATCCAGCGGAGCAGTTTTTTCCCACAAATTTTAAATAAAATCAGAAAGAAAAAATCATAAGGTTACTTATGAATTATTAATATCAAAAGCAAATAAAGTGAAAGAAAAAACGCAACCACTTGAACGTTCTTGTCTACTATTGTTTAATAGATATTTTCCTTGTTGCTTTTGACAAACCACGCAGATCCCAGACGTTCGAGCAAAGAACAGGTGGAAAACAAGCTGAAAACATGAAAAAAACGAAGAACTTCCAGCTGAAGTAGACATTCCTGCTAAGAACAAAAGAATGTAAAGTAATAATTAGTTGTTGTGAAGGCGGCTTCAGCCACGCGATAGCAAACACTTCCCATTAAGCTGCAAATACAATAGAAGAAAGTTATAACAAAGCTTCTGTTGAAACACTTGAAACAAAACTTCCGTTGCCAAGACAGGATGAATGTGCAAAGGCTTTACGCCTCAAGCTGTGCACTTCGGCGCTGCCAGTAAAACTCATGATGGATTGCGCAATCTTCACAAAATCGCTTTTGTCATGCTATGATTGCCTTACCGCATTACTAAATAATTCGTCAGAATGTTATCATAAATTTATTTTTTCTCCAGTCGCTTTCACTTGAATTCGAAGTAGAGTACAAAAACTACTGAAAAATCTAGTCGAATTATTGCGCGGAGTGTTACCTTCCTATGTTATGAAACTAGTTTTTCCTTTTCCAATTTGTAAAAACCACCTTTTCCTGATTGATATCAGAAAATGTAATTATGATTTCTGAAACCGTAAACTTGATTTCAGAAATATATAAATAATCCAAAAAAAATTTTTTTATATAAAAGGTTTTATTGAAAACTATCTATACCCGGCTCGCGTTGCAACGCCTCCAATTTTCAAAGAAACTCACAACGTTTATGTTATTTTGAATCGTTTACATCAAGACTGACATGTTTAACTCCAAAAAGTATTCGTGTTTGCTTAACATAATTTACCTAAAGAAAACGACGCCACAGAAAATGTAAGACCTAGATGAGCGCTTTATTGTTGGATATGATCTTTCTGATCGTGTCCGCTCTTCCCTCAATATAGAATAAATTTCTGTATCCCAATGAATCTAAATAATTAAAAACACTTAATAAATTAAATTTTAATTTGTTTATTTATTAGAATTCCTTAAAAAAATCCTCTGCATTTATTCCAAAAATTGATTTGAAAATCTCCTCCGACATAACATTTGGTATCTCCATCTCCAGTGACTGATGAAACGGAGAAAACTAAATTGTCAACTTTTTGATTCTTGGATTTCGGCACTTTTTAAGGGGCTGTTTCCACTACAGTCGCATTTAGCATTTTTCAGCTTCAATTGTTTTAATTTTATTCGACCCGTTCAAATTTTTATTATAATTCTTAGGAATGAATTCCACATTTTATTCGAGCTTAGGGTCAACATTTCATTATTTTTATGAAATGATAATTTTTAGGCAATCAGAAAAAAACATATTTTCCTGAATTGCCGAATGTTGGAATAAAATGTGGAATTCATAGAATTATAATAAACATTTTTCAGCATTTTTAAAAAATGCTCAAAAATGCGGCTTTGAAATTCAAATTCAAAGTTTGAATTAGATGTAATTGTTGTTGTTCTTAAAACAGCATTTTTCAGCATCTTGAGAAAATGCGATAAAAATGCTAAAAACCGTCTAGTTTTCATTGATATTTTCTTCAAATTTTTAACATTTCAAAGCCTACTTCAAAGAATTCAAATATTTTTCCGAACAAAAATTCAAATTTTCACAAAATGCTAAATGCGAAACGCAGTGTAAACGGGTCTAGCATCTTTAAAGATGCAAATGCTAAATGCGGTGTAGTGGAAATAGCCCCTAAGATAACGTATTTTTTTATATTATTTATCCGCAGAGAAATATTACCACCTTCTTTATTTTTGCAGGAGGACCTATGTCCTTTCTTGTCCTTTTTGCTCTTTCTTGTTTCTTTTTCATTTTCTTTTTCCATTTTTTAGGTATTTAATTTAACAAAATGGAATCTTTATAGCTTTAGTTCGAAAAAAATTTAGATGATTTTGAAAGTGAAATTTTGCTCAAGGAGCTCGTTTAAAAAATTTTTGTTATTGAAGTGCTTTGGAGTATAGAGGATAGTTTTGGTTTTCTCTTGGTTGTCCAACTCGAGAACATGCAACGTAGAGCTGACCATGTGTAAAACAGGGATTTTGCAAATTAAGTCCACAGACCTGCAGCGATTTCCCTTGCTGTACCCGCGACTTCGTACGGGTAGAATTAAAAGAAAAAGGTTTATATTTTTCTTGAATTTTGTTTATTCAATTGTATTTTATTAAAAAATTTTCTTAAACGATATTTGGCGTCCGATTTTCTTCGGCTACACCGAAAAAAATCCGTAGGTAATATTGAAGAAATGGGCTGCGTTATTGAAGAAACGGCAGTAAAAATAGAGCTAACTAAAAAAAGCAATCAATATGAATAAAGACGATATTCAATATGAAGAAATTCAAATCAGGAAAAAAAATTTCGTTATATTGAAGAAATATCTTCATATCTACGAAATTATTTTAGTCAAATTTCTTCAAGTATATTATCCTGCTTCGTTATGTTGAAGAAATTTCTTCATATCTACGAAAATAATTATTGATACTGAATAAATTTCTTCAATATTACGAACGATTTTCTTCAATATGAAGAAATTTATTGAAATACGCAACCCTGCTTCGTTATATTGAAGAAATTTCTTCATATTTATATATTTCAAAATTTGATCATATGTATTAACTGTTGTGAGTCCCGTCTGTCTCACATCTGCTATTTTTTATAGACAAGAAAATCGTCCAAATATCAAACACACAAAACAGTATATTAACTTTCTCATTGCAAGCAATAATGATTGACTAAATAAAGATTTGCGATAAAAATTAAAAAACAATTTTATGTATATATGATTGTGCCGTAAAAAGGACGAAAATTCTAAAATATTATGAAAGGACTTAAAGAAATTTTTCATAATAATGCAGCATTTTCCCTAAAAATATACTTTAAACCAAAATTTCAAGTCAAAGTAAATTACATCGAAATTAATTTTAATATTATTTTTATTTATTATTGCGTTTCTTATAATGCCTCCAAAGATCTATATTATATATAGATACATATTTTCTGTACAATATTTTACAATTATATTCCAAAATTAAGCATTAAAAAGTTAGATATTGTGCTGAGTTTTTGTTTTCAGCGTATCAACTTCCAGTGTCACCGGATGCAGTACGAAATATGAACCTCACTCATATGCAGAAGCGTCTCCCCGTCAATGTGGCACTTTAAAAAATTTGAGTTTATTAAAAACGGATCAGATTTTCTGCGATTTTGAATGCGAGCAATATTTTCTTTCAATTTTCAAATTAATCACAATTTCTCTGCTTCCATAAAAAAACGCGTTTTAACTTCATCGACGAACTTTGCTTATGACGCTGAATCTTCCGCCTTAAGACTCATCAACCCCAATAACTTCTTAAAAATATTCACTTTTTCGTAATATTGAAGAAATTCTTCCTATCTCAAGAATTACATTAGTCATATTGAAGAAATTTCATTATTTATACGAAATAAATTCGTTATATTTAATATATAAATTAATTTTAAGACAATTTCTTCGTCATATTGAAAAAATTTCTTCATATTTACGAAATTAATTTCTTTATATTCACGAATACGTTTTGTTATATTAACGAAATTTCTTCATATCAACAAACAAATTACGTCATATTGAAGAAATTTCTTCATTTATATGAAAATTCTAAATTTTAAAATGTCCTACGAAAGCTTTTGTCATATGTAAGAAAATTTCTTCAGTATGAAGAAATGTTTTCATACCTATGAAGAAATTTTGTTATATTAATTAAACTATTTAACTCATATTGAAGAATTTTTTTTCGTTCCATTCACAAAATTTCTGCAATATAACAAATATTTTCGTCAGCATGAAGAAAATTCGTTATATTGACTAAAATTCGTATTCAAATATTTACGAAAATTTTTATTCAATATTACTGCCGATATTTCTTTCAGTGTAGAACAAATATATCAGTGGCACTCCTAGCACGTGAACATGCCACGTATAGTTGCCCATGAGTAAAGCAACCTTTACTTAAATCTATTCCAGCTTTTGTTAACGTTTTTCCTTGGGATTTGTTGATTGTCGTTGCGAATCTTACGTTAACCAGGAATTGCAATCTTTTGAATTCAAAAAGAAAATTTGATGGTATCCATGGTATAAATACTGCATCCAGATATTATTCGACCTTCTATTACGTTCCTTTGCAATGACAGTACGCGCAACGTAGTACCATTGCAAAGCTTCGGTGGGTTTAAAGTCCGTAGTAGCATGATGGGGACGCCAACCTAAAGTTCCAGTTTGTGAGATGGTAAACCAGGCACATTTAAACTGTTTAAAAATTCTCTTGGATAATTCACTACTTCATCTGGATTGCAAACCGTATTGATTGAAAGCATAGCTGTTAAAATGCGATTACAATTAGTAATCAATTAAATTACAAGTTCGAAAGAATTGTAATGATTATAAAATTTTCCTTTGAAAAAATTTTAATTACTTTTTGATTACGATTACAAGTTATCAGAAATAATTCAGAACTACCCGAAATTACACAAAATATTCAAGAATACCTAGAAATAATCAAAAAAAGAATCTGACTACTTTCACAGAATTCTTTTTATTATTTTTGATTATTTTGGATATTTTACTCTTAAATTCCATGTTTAACTATATTCTAAAGTGTTTATTTATTTAAAGATTCGAAATTTTTGCGAAATTTAAATTTCACTTTTTTGAATCGTGCATTTCGAAGCGAAATATAGCGCTCTATTGGGGTTAATATTTGACCATGGCCACTATTCGCGAAATATTGCTTGTGAATGCTGCATTTCTTCAAACTTTAGTAATTTTATTTTTTACAGTTTTTTATTCTATTATTTGGGTCAAAAGTCTCGGTGAAAAGTCTCATTACTGTGCATGCACTCCTTCTATTTTTGTCCAACTTTTGTATGGGGTCGAATCACTGTGCGTCTAACGATCTAATGGTATCCTGCGGAGGAGGACCAGTGTCCTAATATTTTTCAAAATGAATATAACCAAGGCGTAAAATTATGACATTTTTATATATATTTTTTTTTTGCATTTTACATTTTATATTAATATTGTACAATAAATTGTATTTAAATGAATTTGAAATTCGCCTTCATCAAAACCAGCTTTTCGAATGAAAAGTCGCTCAAAGATTGTCGTCTTGGACTGTTGGTGATGCCAGCAAAAGAAAAAAGTCGGTCAACTGGTGCTGAAGACGTTAAGGGTGTATTGAACGCAATTGATGCTTCCTTCAGTAACACATATTTTTCCAAATATCTTCCCCACATGATAAGTCATCCAAATAGCTGAAAAGTTGAAAGGATATTGAGGTCCGTAGGTCCGATCTGAAGCTGTCTTGGGGAGGAGGACAAATGTCATTTTCATCATCTCAAAAATTGCAATTATAACAAGTAAGGGTGTTATAGTCAGGCGAGCCTGACAATAGAATACCCGACACAGACACTTATGTTCGAATAATTTTTAATATCAAGAGGTGTTTAAGGACATATTGGGCCCATATACCGACTTTTGTTAAATTTCTTTATAAAAACCGCCCATTTGCCACGCCCAATTTTTCAATTTTTTTGGGACTCTAATCGGACTCTTATATATACGCTTAAATTCTAAGTTTCATTGAAATATTTCAATAAAGTCTGCTTTTGAGGCATTTTTGGGATTTTTGTGACAGACCCTAGTACTAGAGGTACCCTTAATAATGGTTATATCGAAAAATTTTTGGAAAGGACGTTACTGGCTATCAAGGAAGCATACGTGCCAACTTTCGTTCAAGTCCCATTTGTATTTCGGGTGTAGGAGACAATTTTCGAAAAACGCCCTTATGCCACGCCCACTTTTTAAATTTTTTGAAATCATATTACTTGCCTTTAAACATGTTCAAATACCAAGTTTCATCAAAATATCTTGAAAAACTCAGGTTTTAGAGCAGTTTTTATGATTTTCATAACAGACCCTAGTACTGGAGGTACCCCTAAAAATGGTCCGATCGGGTCCATTCTCGAACTTGTTCTTACTCATGTCCCCGTGAGTAAGCATACCAAATTTTGTCAAGATAGCTCAACTCCTTCGGTAAGATAACTGTATACAGACAGACGGACAGACAGACAGACGGACAGACAGACAGACGGACAGACGGACATGTCTAAATCGAGTCTCCTGGTGACGCTGATCATTTCTATATACATTTTGTATGGTCTATCTCGACTGGTTCTGGGTGTTACACACAACCCAAATAACGCAATATACCCTCGACACAGAGTGTGTCGGGTATAAAAAGATTTAAAATATTTATCTGAATAGGCCAATAAGCTGACCATCAATATTAAAATCGAAATGTTCAGGTACAGCTGACGTATTGGTTTTACATTCAAAATTAAACGCATTGCTATTTTTGGCGTAAGGTTTGCAGACCGTATCCAAAACTGTGCTTGTGACATTCTACTCAGTCAGTCCTGGGTTTAACCTCTGCAACACCTTTAACCATTTCATTTTTATATTTGGCATAAGAATAGCTGCTGAGATTGCGATATTTGCTTCTGGTTTCAACAAAAAATAAGGTTCAAATATTTGAATTAGTTTTTGCTCTACTTTTAAAATAACGGAAGACATTTGTAGCAGTTCTTGAATTTTGCTTAGCTTATGCAGCCTATTGACCAAAGTCGCAAGAGTAGGTATTGGATACCCTATATTGATATATAGGTCGATGAAATAAAGTATATAAATAAATAGTCAAAAAATACTTATACCAAAAATTACGTTCTTTTCTCCTTGGAGGAAATCTAAAGCCTTAGCAATTGGTTCCATTACCATCATATACATTTTAAGGTATTGCAAATCTCCTGGAGAAAAATGTGGCAAAGTCAATTTTCCGCAGAGATTATTCAATTTATGCTGGTAGGAAAGAAGTTTTTGAACTGCATTGAATAACAAATTCCAGCGAGTGACAACAGGCAAGACCAATGACGATCCTAGGTGCTCCGTAATTATTTCCGCAGATTTTGGCCATGTGCACTTTTTCCATAAATTGTTGCATTTTTCGAATGTCTGAAAACGTCAAAACTTTCTTATATTTATTATTTGATTTATATGTTTCAATATTACCATCTTGTGCTGAATGTATAGTGGCTGCTCAGTTTGCAGTATTTTGTCAAAATCAGTTGAGGCGAGCAAATTCAAAGTATGGCTGCAACATCTCTGATGTTTGGGCAAACAATTATTATTTTGAAAAACTGGAAGGTCATCAACTACATATTCCAAGAGATCATTTTCAATTCCATAGTCTTTGAACGCTTTAACAAAATTTGAACCGTTATCCGTCACGGTCTAAACAATGTTTGAGCTGTTCAAACCAAAATCACTGTTGATTTCAGTAACCATCTGCGTGATTTTTTCAGCGGAATGTACTCCAAACAATCTCGTACATGCTAATGCTGCTGATTGCCTTTCCAAATTGTCCGTAAGCCAATAACAAGTATAACCTAGAAAGCTTCGGCGGTTCCCAGACCAAATATCGGCCGTTGTACAAAAATATTTCGCGGAAGAAATTTTTTTTTTAATGTTTTGCATCATGACTTTATATTTGCTCGTCAATGTTTTTACGGCAGTTTGCCGGCTCATCACTTTCATTCCTGTAGCTTAAAAGAGGTCAACGAAGGATTTTTTTTGCTAAAATGGAAACAGGTAATGTCGAGTCAACAATCGCGTTAATTAATTGTTCATTAAAGACAAATTGTGCATTATTGACACCCAGTTGAAACCTCTTATATTTTAGAAAGCTCTCACGCAAGTTATCAAAAAAAATGTAAAAAATTTGTTCTAGTCAAAAATAAAAGTTGAACTTTGTCAAATGGGAAAATATCGTAAAAAATTCTATTTTTACTAACTTTTTTTGTCCATATTTCAAAAACTAAGCCATCAATTAAATCGTGTGATATACTAAATTAAAGGGTAACTTTTTGTCTTTGAAATTATATATATAAAAGTTTTTTTTAAATCAACAGTTGTTGAGTTATTTATAGCCTAGACAGACGTATAGCATAATCGCGATTATCTTCGTTTTGCAGATTAAAGATGAATTATGTATAGATAAAAGTAGGATCAATTCCATTTTAATCGAACTTTTAGAAGCGCGATTATATTCATAATCGTTCTTTTTGACAAAGAAACCTTGGTGATAGCTGTCAAATAGAATTTAAATAATAAATTTAATTGAGTGAAATCAAAATTGTTGACACATAAAAAAAGCTGGTTGCTTGATCATACATTTTTTGATCCACCATTTTTCGTCTGTCAGGGTTTTTTGGAAAAGTGGATTAAAAAAATTTAATCGCGATTAACTATATACGTCTGCCGACGGTATTAGCAAGAAATCAAAAATTAACGAAAAAACTCATTTTTTGCATATGTCTCAGAAACTATTCTTTGGAAAAATATATGGATGGCATTTTCGTGATCAGAGACCTTTAATTAGTTATAAAAAAGGTGTTTTAGCGCTAGCCAAGCAAAAATCCCAAAAATTATAAAGTAGTGTTATGATTACTAATCATTTCTTAACAGCTATGATTGAAATATATGTTTTTGATTCTCACCAGATAGCTTATCTAAAATTCGCTGATTAAGTGCAGTAACTTGGTCGTTGGTAGGGGCTAAAATTGACCTTTCGCACAACCACGAATCTTCTTTGATACTAAGATTGTGAATTTCATCATAAATTATATGTATTAAAGTTTCTGTGTCAATAACAATCTGACATAGAATGGCAGGTAGTTCTATGTCATGATTTGTATTAACTTCTCGACTTTTTCCCTCTCCATTATCAAAAAGAAGTTTACTAAATTCTGAATTGGCAGAATGTGCTCTCATGTTTTGTTTCAAATGAAGTTTTTTACAGTGTCTCCAAAGTACTGAACGTTTGAAACAGGCGTTAATTTCATCGGCTCGCGTACCCTTATTTATAACCGGCAATATTTGTCTGAAATCTCCAGCGAATAAAAATACCAATCCTCCAAATAACAGATTGTTACTTCTTATATCCTGCATTGTCCTGTTCACGGCTTCTATGGAAAGTTTATTTGCCATAGTGCATTCGTCCCACACTACAAATACACAATCTTTTAGTACTTTGGCTTTGTGACCATTTTTAGGGATACTGCACACTGGAGTTTCTGTGCGGTCCAGATCTAGTGGAATTTTAAACATAGAGTGTGCCGTTTTTCCCCCAGGAAGTAAGGTTGCAGCTATGCCGGACGATGCGACTGTTATGGCAATCTTCTTCTCCGCACGTATTTTAGCCAGCAAAAGATTAATCAAAAATGTTTTGCCGGTACCACCTGATCGTAATAAAGCATTTATTCTTTCAAAATTATACGGAACATATAGCTATGCGTTAACAGCTTTCCAACGATACCCATTTCACAACTTTAACATAAGTAGTGTAAAATTAGCCAATTACTCGCGAACTACCTCACCTAGCGGTATGAAATATACCTTATGTCCTACTCCACTACCAACTACCAAATATGCAGACGAAATTTCATAAAAATCGGTCCAGCCATTTCAGAGATTATCCGGAACAAACAAACAGACAAAAAATTTTTTAAATGTCGTTTTGGTGTATGTACCATTTGTATATTCGTATGCATATATTAAAAAATGGTTCTTTTAATATTACAAACAGACAATCCAATTTTATTTATATGTATAGGGCGATTGCACTATACACGATTTTCGATAATAAATTTATATTTACGCAATTAAATCATTCTCAAGACTTTAATAGTATTATTTTAAAATACTTGTGACCTAATATGCAATGAAAATATTAAGATGTTGCCTTTTCAAGACTATTTTTATTTTTTGTCTGATCAACGCCTTAGATTGTTGAGGGCAATGGTGTGATGACTGGAACCTGGGACGCACCGAATTATTTTTTTAGTTTTTGGTACAATATTTTCAATAAAACCTTTTTAATTAAACAATTTTTTTTTACATTATTTATTTTCAAGTTTTTAATTTCAAATTTTAATGAATAGTACTTCTTATTCTTTTAAGTTCATTAAGAGCCTCATTATTGCATGGTTTCTTTCCTGAAGCTTTTTGCAATCTAATTATTCTATACAAAAGCTGTTCAAGGACTTTACTCGTCTCAGAGCCACGGAAGCTTGCTCTTCTTCAAACAATTTTGTTCTGTACTTTTCTCTCGAATTTTGAAGCCTTCTATTTCGCTGTCTGAAAGTTTTTGGTTTTCTTTTTTGTTTGTCCATTTTTACTTTATTATTATTTGTTCCCACGTTGTTCCCCGAAACATAAAATCTAGCTTTTTCTTAGATTTCAGTTTTGTCATTAACTGAATATTTTTATTTCAACGTGAACTGTTTTCTACTAGTCAAACACTTTCATTTTATACCCATATTGAGGGGGTTGCGAGAAAATATGTAACTGACCATTTTGTTGGCGGTCATCCTAAATTTTAATATATTTCATAGCGAACTTTGTTCTATTAGTCAAGC
>CM035807.1:72354453-72395173 GCA_020466095.1 Chlorops oryzae
GGGCGCCGCCGCACAGTGGTATTTCGGTGGCAGAAATTCGATTTTTTGACCACTGAATTTCAAAATTCTAATGATGCAGTTTTATTAAGAAATGCTTCATTATGTAAAATCAATCATTTCCTTGCCGAAAATGAAATATGTTTTATTATAAAGAAATATACCAAAGTTGCGCAAATATTGTACTTCAAGAAGTGATGAAGATTGTTATGCAATTCAGTGGTGCATTTTTTGAAGATATTTTGTTTCTAATCTTTTTATTGCTTTTTATATTAAAATATAGTAAATTTCTTGATTCAAATTGCAAAAAAAATTATCTTGATTATGTAAATGGTTCAACAGATATGCGCAAATCAAATGGTTCTATAAATTGAAGCTTTTGTGATTTTCCATGGAAAAAAGTAAGTTGGCTACGTTGAGCTACGTGTGCTCACTGCAAAAAAATTAAAGACAAGAATGTTTTCTTTTGTTTAATGCAAAAAAATTTACCGATTTTTAACCGATCCTGAAAAAATCACAATTTTATAAAAAAGGCCATGAAAATTCTTCAATAAAAATTTCAAAAAAGCGCAATATGTTGCAATATTTAGGCATGAGCTTCTTTAATATTATAAATTAAAACAACAATTTATTAACAATATGTCAAAAATGCATAACAAAATAAAGTAAACAAACCCATATGTTTTAAGAAACAAATCGGCAAATCGGTAACACAAATAATTTATAAATCGCGCCTTACTTAAAAAAGTCACAATAAAAAAATGAGTTTATTTTCTGTTTATAAGTGAATTAAGTGAAAGCTTTTAATCGCGGTCAAAATTTCAAATCGTTAACCGAATTTTATAAAAAAGAACAAGTAAAGAAGTTAATCGGCAAAGCCGATTGACATACCTTTGCCTAGCCTAAAAATATTTAAAACATTACCTTAACGAACTGCGTTTTCGTTGTTCTAGCTTGGATATCTATTTATACCTTATCTGTACTTCGAATTAGCTTCAAAACTCGAGATTATTATTAAGCAAAAAAAATTCGCGAATGGGTCATTCAAATTTTAACCTTAGAGGACATTTAGCTGCGAAATCATTTTAAATAGTGAAAATCAAATTTTTGCGAATTCGCGAATGGTGGTCATGATAAATTTTTAACCCTTAAGACAATTTGTTTAGCTGCGAAATACTAAATTCAAAATAGTGAAAATCAAAATTTTTGCGAATTTGCAATGGGTCTTAATTTTTAACCCTAAGACATTTTGTTTAGGCGAAATACTCAATTTAAAATAGGTAAAATCAATTTTGCGAATTTCGCGAATGGTGGTCTTGATAAATTTTTAACCCTTAAGGAATTTTGTTTAGCTGCGAAATACTAAATTCAAATAGTGAAAATCAAATTTTGCGAATTTGCGAATGGTGGTCTTGATAAATTTTTAACCCTTAAGGACATTTTTAGCTGCGAAATAGTCAATTCAAATAGTGAAAATCAATTTTTTCGAATTTCGCGAATTTCTTGATAAATTTTTACCCTTAGAGGACATTTGTTTAGCTGCGAAATCATTTAAAATAGTGAAAATCAAATTTTGCGAATTTCGCGAATGGTGGTCATTCAAATTTTAACCTTATGTGACGACTTTATTTGGGCAAAATACACAATCAGAAGCAAAAAAAAATCATTTTGTATACAATAGAAATAAGAAAAAGTTTTTTTCTATATGTAGGATGAATGACCATATATGCATTCGCAATTTTTTTCAGCAAAGCTTAAGTACATGTAGCTATACACACACCAAATTTAATAAGCTGGATGTATAGTAAAAAAGTTATCCAGGAAAACCTTAAAATCGTGATTTTTGAAATCTGACCACTTCCACGACCCAAAGAGGGTACGAAACAATTATTATGCAGTTTTGACTTTACCTGGTTTATGTCCATGCCGATTTCAAATGAATATCTTTCATGGCTTAAGTTAATTACGAAAAACTAAAGTGTGACCGACAGACAGACAGACAGACAGACAGACAGAAGACAGACAGACAGACAGACAGACATGTAATCGACTCCTCTTGTCATGCAAGAATATATAAATGTCTATATCTATCCGACTCCTTTGGTATGTTACATACTCGAGCCAAACTTAATATACCTTCCTTCGGAAAAGTATAAAAATTCACAGTTAACTGAAGATGAAATTGAGATATGAAAAAAGCAGTTCAGAAGCGATTCGTTAGTCATTTTTGTAAACGCTGGAAAGAATCTTGCCAAAAAATTTCGTATTTCTATACAAAAAATGATTCATGGCTAAAAAGTACGTTCCAAAACAGTTAATACGAATTTCGAAAATTATAACAATTTGTTTATATTTTTTTGTTAGATATATTTGAAGTATCACTAGGTGATGACCAACCTAGTTGCTCAACGAAAAGGGGAAGACCAGCATTGGATTTCGAGAATTGCAGTGAACGTACTAAAAGGTTGAAAGCTGCTAATTTAGCCTCCCAGTACACCCAACAGCATTTACTTATGGCAAGTTCAAGTGGCAATGCAAAAACGAGATTGAATGCATATATTCCTTCGTCAATTGCGTTAACGTTGCTGATGGATGGAGATTTAACTAAGTATCAGTACGAAACCATTAAATATGTCCTGAAAGGACAAGGTTATGATATTTTGCCGCCTTATATAAACGTATTAGATGAGAAGAAAAAATGTTATCCCGATGAAATCAAGGTATCAGAAAAGGAAGCCTCTGTTAACTTGCAGAATTTGATGGATCATACTACAAAGCGCCTTTTTAAAAGCTTTTCTGAGGAAATCGTTAACAATATGGAAAATTCTAATTGCACTCTTACGTCTAAGTGGGGGTGCGATGGTTCTTCCGGTCACGTAGAGTACAATCAAAGTTTGCCAGCTGATGTAAGCGACAAAAATATGTTGTTGGCATCGATGGTGCCTTTATGCTTAAAATCAACAACTGATGAAGAATATTGGCTCAATAAAAGTCCATCGTCTACAAGATACTGCCGTCCAATTTCCTTCGAATTTTCTAAGGAGACTAAAGAAAAGGTTTTAGAAATTGTTGGAAAAATAAAGTCCGATATTACTATATTGAGAAATACGGAGGTTGATGTATGCGGCAAACAATTTAATGTTAAACACAATTTGGTGTTCACAATGCTGGATGGCAAAACAGCTCAAACAGTTACAAATACTACTTCACCAGCCGTATGTTTTATTTGCAAAGCGAAACCGTCTGAAATGAATGATTTAGACAAAATTGCAACGAGATCCATTGACAATGAGGCTTGCAAATTGGGCATATCATCATTACACGCTCGAATAAAATTAATGGAATGCATACTTCATGTGGCTTATAACATGAATTTTCAAAAATGGTCTGCGATCGATGCAAAAAATAAAGTAATTAAACAAGAAAATAAGCTCCGAATTCAAAAGGCATTCAAAGAACGAATGAATTTACGAGTAGATGCTGTAAAACAAGGAACTGGGTCTTCAAATGACGGCAATACCTCAAGGCGTTTTTTTTCAAATCCAGCACTAGTTGCTGATATAACAGGTGTTGATGAAGAAATTATAGATCGCTTCCGAATTATTCTTCAAATAATAACATGTGGACAAAGGATCGATTCTGAGAAGTTTAAAAAATTTTCCTGGGATACGGCTAAGTTATTTGTAAAGAAATATAACTGGTACTTTATGCCTGTTACTGTGCATAAAATTTTAATACATGGAAAGGACATCATTGATGCAGCAGTACTTCCTATTGGTATGCTCTCAGAGGAAGCAGAAGAAGCACGTAATAAAGATTACAGGAGGTATAGGCTGATGTTTTCTAGAAAGTGCAACAGAACTTCAACAAATACTGACGTTTTTCATCGTCTGCTTGCGACATCTGATCCTTTTATAAGTAGTCTACGACGTCAACCTGGTAAAGAGCTTTTAGAATTAGATGATGTAGTTAAAGAAATGATTGTAAGTTAATAAAATGTTGAATATTGACTCATTTTGTTTATAATTAAATGAAGATATAAAGCAATTTTTACTATTGGTCCAAGGAAGGTACCCCTAGGGACTGACCAATTTTAACCATTTTTACCACACACCTATAACTTTGGTTTCTAAACATTCTGGCCAAGTTTCGTGAAGATCGACTAACATTCATATGTACCCCACATATAAATTTGGAATAAAGCTCCATGGGGAGTACCCCTAGGGACTGACCGATTTTGACCATTTTTGAAATTTTTCTTAACTAGGCTAAAAAAATGAACTGTGCTAAATTTCATGACCCTAGGAGCAATCCTTCTATTTTTTGCCAAGAAATGTATGAAGCAATACCACTGTGCGCCGTCTTCTTCTTACCCTCGGCCGTTGCTTCTAATGAAAAATAAAATAAATTTGAAACATTAATTTTATATATATTTTATATATATTTACCAATTGGTTCAGAAGCCGTCTCGTCTCATTTTGGTGTCTTGGCCCGCCACGACATGATTTAAAATTTGAAAATTAAGTCTGTTAGTAGAAAGTTTTAATAAATTAAATATCCTTAAAGCTGCAATTAGTGTTGCCATAAGATAGAATGAAATATTTATATTTTACTGGCGGCACTATCTCCTGTTGCAACTTTCTGGTTTTTCAATTGCGTTCAAGGTATATTACCGCACTCGTCAATATCGAGAAACTTCTCACAGCAGAGAAGGCTTTCAAACTATAAACAAAATCGAACCCACTTTCAAACTATTAACAAAAACGAACCCACTTTCGAACGAAGGCCGAAGTTCTGCTAAGTATTGTTCTTTTTTTTATGTGCAGTTGGGGGGAAAATTTGAAAAAGTAATCAAATTTTCGAAGCAAAAAAAAAAAAATGTAAACAAAGTTTGGGTCAAAAATAGAAACTTTGGTTCTTGTTTTTCAAATCAAACATCATCATATTCTAAAAGCTTATATCGAACTCATTATTTTGTTACTTTACAGGAGAAGGAAAAAAATTCATACAATCGCAAACCTTAGATATTTTAAAAAAGTTTAAACGCAAAGATTTTGTTTAAGGCTTGGGTTTTTATTTTTTCTGTTTCGCGCAGTTTTCTGAGTTAAAGCATTTTGATATCAACTCTCGTTTAAAACATGTTAAAGAATTATAGAATTAAAGAATTTGCCTTATTTGGGTCATTAAAACAAAAAATTATCTGACTCTAATTTTTTCCGCTTAGTTTGTCTCAAAAAAAGTGGAAAAAATTTTATTCGACACATAAGATTTTCTCCGGAAAATGTGTTGTCGGTAACGAAAATTTTTGCAAATTGAAAAAATTTTTCCCGCCTGCTTTCCCGATAGGTGAAAAGAGGAGTTTGAAAAAAATCGGGCGGAATTAGAATTCCTAAAAAGCCTGTATAGGTATTAGGGCGTACACTTTTTTTTATTTTGTTGAAATGTTTAAATGTTGAGTCGGAATTCGAAAGATGTTTGCCTAAAAACATTTTGAGAATTTTTTCAGATTTTTTGAAAGGGGTTTAGAGGTCGCCCAAAAGGGTTTTATGGCGAAAAAAGCTCTTTTGAGGGAATGATTGCTATTTGTTTCTCAAATGGATGCATATGTATAAAATTTTATGTGGGACTGCAATCATATCGAAAGCTTATTAATTGAACTTTACTTTGGTATACAAAAAGGGGGGTTAAAATTATTTTTCTGGTCCCCCTAGGCCAAAAAAATATTTTTTTTTCAAAAAAATTTGATAATTTTTTGAAAAGACCAAATTTTTTTTGAAATATTCCATTTAAATATTAAATCTGAGTATGCAGTTATAAACTTTGATCAATTTTAAGCAAATTGAAAAAAAAAAATTTCCATTTACCCTTTATTTCGACGAAGTTATGCTACTTTTAAATTTTTACCCACCTGTGTGCGACCGATTGACCAGATGCCTTTTTCGAATTTAGCGCATTCGTTGTAAAAGTTTACATTTACCATTGGTATCTGTGTCAACGAGCTGACTTCGCTGCCTTAAATGATTTGAGCTTGTTAAAAGATCTTGAAAACTACAAAAAGTTCAATGAAAACATTGGAAATTCAACGCTAAATAAGTTTCAAAATCATCTGTGGTACTTATCCGAGCAATTAGCCCCACTTGCATTTTTTGATGAAAGAGTTGATAAAAGCACATTACGTCGCATGGTTCAACGCCTCCAGTGGCCTCGCGACCAAAAGTGTGCAATGAAGGCATCCTTAAAGGAAAAAAATTTTAAAAAGCTCGACATTTCGCATTTCATCACAGAAAACAGCAAAATTTTCTTTGAAGCAGCAAACATCGCAACAGGCTTTTTAGAGACTGATCCAGATTTGTGGCAAGAAGATAAATCTTATGTCGATGCCATAGAAAAAATAAGATGCATTCGTGTTGTCAATGACGTTGCCGAACGTGGTGTTGCAACTGCTAATGGTTACAGACATTTGACAAAAGCAGAGGACAGCTTTCAAAATTTGCTGCAAGTAGTTGAATACACCCGCAAAAATACTGCTCGAAACAAGGATAAAAAGTAAATTTCTACATGTTTTTGCAACAAATCAATTTTTTTTTGTTTTTTATGATCTTTTGAAGATAATTAAATAGTTTTTGCATAAAAAAAATGAAAAAAATTGTATAAGCTATTCATTGTTGTGGTACAAAAGCCAACCGCATACTGGTCAATCGGTCGCACACAGGTGGGTAAAAATTTAAAAGTAGCATAACTTCGTCGAAATAAAGGGTAAATGGAAAATTTTTTTTCAATTTGCTTAAAACTGATCAAAGTTTATAACTGCATACTCAGATTTAATATTTAAATGGAATATTTCAAAAAAATTTTGGTCTTTTCAAAAAATTATCAAATTTTTTTGAAAAAAAAATATTTTTTTGGCCTAGGGGGACCAGAAAAATAATTTTAACCCCCCTTTTTGTATTCCAAAGTAAAGTTCAATCAATAAGCTTTCGATATGATTGCAGTCCCACATAAAATTTTATACATATGCATCCATTTGAGACACAAATAGCAATCATTCCCTCAAAAGAGCTTTTTTCCCCATAAAACCCTTTTGGGCGACCTCTAAACCCCTTTCAAAAAATCTGAAAAAATTCTCAAAATGTTTTTAGGCAAACATCTTTCGAATTCCGACTCAACATTTAAACATTTCAACAAAATAAAAAAAGTGTACGCAAAACAGCACAATTTCACCGAAAACTGTTCCCGTACTTAGCGATTGTGCAAATGAGACAAATTTTGACACAGTACTTGGCGTCTTCTTCTGTCAAAATCTCTCATTTGCACAGTCGTGTAGTTCGGGAACAGTTTTCTGAAAAATTGGGCGGTTTTGAGCAGTTTCGTGCAGTACACGACCACAGCCAATTGAAAATGACAGAGACGTAAAAAATGTCATTTTTATAGTAGGCGACGCTTACAAAATAAAAACTGCATTTTGTGCAAAATATGTACTTCTTTTTTCCGAAATGTACTGCTTTTTTTTTGGAAAAGAATTGAAATGTACTGCTTTAGCACTTTCAGGATCTGGTAACCCTATGTATCAGTCACTTAAAACATGTGAGTGAGGTCTTTTGACAAAAAGTCCGGTTTTCAAACCGAAAAATATATAACAATAAAAAACTAAATATCTGGCAGCCGTTTCTCCGGCCTGGCAACCAGCCGGATATCCGGCATTCGGCCGGATACACTATCTGTTGCAGCTAGTGATGGGCAAATCCGAAACCAGTATCGATACTTGGGTATCGCGATACTCAAGTCCAACCAGTATCGATACAACGATACTATCGCGGCTAAAGGAATCGATACCAAGATATAGTATCGAATAAAACCATACCCATTTTTATATCCGCTCCCCTGTGTAAATAAGTGCTTTGAAGCGCAATAATAGGCTAAACTCTTCCTTACCCGCATTATCATTACGATGATCGTAATACGATTTCTAAAGAAATTATAAAATATGAAATACTTAAAAAATATTTTCAGCGTATGTATTTGAAATGTATGTATTATATATGCAAATTATGTACAGTATTTTGAGCAGTTTTAATGAAAATCCAAAAAAAAGCAAATTAGCGTATTAAACCTTAAATTAGCATGAGCTGTGAATTGGCCTATTATTGGGAAAACCAATATTGTTGGCTCAGAGCAGCAAGGAAAATTCTTCTTTTCAAATGCTCTGGCGAAAGTCAATTCCCGCACTCATCCATCATAAAAGCCGCCATTGAAAAAAGTCTTTCGCAAGGAACAGATGTTCCACCGAGTACCCAATTCAGACAGAATACTCTAAATTAGGGATGACCAGCAGAGCTGCACATTTCGAGCAGCGCGGGCACGGCGAGCTAGCCGTAAAATCAAACGAACAAGTATAGCTGTATGTGTGACTGAACGAACAGACAAAAATGTGTGAGTCAACACCAATAAGTAAAAGTCTTGTCAAACAGTGGGGCAAACATGGCTAATCGCAACTTTATTTCAATCCTGAACCAGGTCGAATTAAAGGAAGTTGATTTATTTTTGCGAACATAACTTACTGAAGCCATCTTGTAACGATGCGTGCAATTTCAAATTACTTATTCTGCGTAAGAATTCCACAAGGCGTTAGTTTATCTGAGCAAGAGCAAAACAAATTAGAGGCGAAAAAAAATTCATCAAATTTTTCACTCAATCTAATAAGCTTGGTCCACTGTGCGCATTTTACTTCACCGAGTTCGCCTCAGCGCGCGCCTATCCCAAAAGGAAATTCGAAATACTTACGAACTCAAAATTATAATACATAAATGGATATGAAAACATACTTGACAGAAGTTATTAAAATGCAATGGACAATAATACTTACACGCTATAAATGTACGCTCGTTTGTACGTTTCAGGCTTGATAAACTATCGTTTGCGTGCTAGTGATGTGAAAATTGTTTAATATCGGTATATTAATATCGACATTTTAATATTATCAACCTCAAGATATCGATACGATTTAATATCGATGGTGCACTCGCTCTTTCCAATGGTTATTGAGTTTTTTTGCATTATTCAAAATTATTATGCCCAATCTAAAAATTTTATTATATTTTTGGCAAATATTAAGAATACCCCGTAACTGATATTAAAACATATTTTGCAAAGCCAAGACAACGATTAAATACATCGAATAACTTCAATTGCAAGCACATGGAATATCATCACTCATTTGATTTTCTAATGGGGCTTCTTAGTAGTTTGATTTTTTGTAAACACACACAACCATTTCCGTTTCTTTCGTCTCGCACAAATGTGCCCCTCGCCCAGCACGCCCGCGGAGCTGAGAGCTGCCCATATGTGCGATTTGCCCATACGAGCTGAGTTGTTCATCCCTACTCTAAATTAAGTCTCCAAGTATCGATACTAGTAAGTATCGCGCTGCGAAAGAATCGATGCCAAATTTCGATAGTATCACCCCAAAAGTATCGATACCCGATACTATCGTATCGGTATCGCCCATCACTAGTTGCAGCACTAATTTCAATATTTAAATTAAAATTGCAGAGAAAAAACTCAACCAGAAAACTGGTTAAATCAAAAATAAAAACATAAAAAATGGCTTCAACAAGGATTATTTTTGTTTTAACAATTTTCCTTGTTGAAAAAAAATAAAGATTTTCCTTTTGAATCAATCATGTTTCAGGCTAAATTGACATGATAATTTTCAAAAATGGATTTAAATTTAAATTGTTGAACCAACCACGGACATAAATCAAATGACAAGATCATTTTTAATTTAAAAAAATTTCAACAAAAAAATACCTATAAAAGAAGAAATGTGAAAACAAATTTAATTAACCTTCAAAGCAAATGGCCACAGACCCCTCTGCTGAACATAACCCCAAAAATAGACATCGGATGGACTTCGCAATGCTTAAAAAGTTCTAAGATGAATAAATATCTTATATGTCCTATTTTATAAAACAAATGAGAAGTATACCGAACGAAAAGATATGTAATTAACATATTTCCTTTTAAATCAACCAAAAATTTGTTGACTCAACCATTTTTCTTTTGAAATTTTCGTTCTGCTCGAAAATCAAAAGAACTCTGAATAACAATGCGCCCTTTTAATAAATCATGGTAAAGTTCGCTCAGTGTGCATATTAGAGTTTTAAAAATCAATTTGATAAATATTTTCTATCCCTGCATTTTCTTTAAAAAAATTTTGCGGGCTCTGTTCATACAAAATTAAATTTTTACACACAGTGTACATATATTTAACGTCCAGATCTTTTCAAATATTAATGCACACCTTATATGGGTGCGAGAAAATATTGCAAGCAAATATAGTGAAGCTGAAGCCTAGGTTGTCATGTGTTTGTTGTTATATGTTGTTGCGGAAATACAACAAGCACACGATAGCTTATGCTTCAGCTTCACTATAATTGGAAATGAACAGCGATTCGCAAATTTAAAAAATTTCGATAGAGTATGCGAGGGAAAAATATTTTGTCACAAAATTAGCGGTATTAACTATCCAGTGCATTTGGCCGTGCATTTGAGCATGAGCAAAATATTTATGCTTTTTTGCTCTTTACACTAACAAAATGTACACGTATGCATATGCTCCGATTTTGCACATATGCTCCGCCTTAACCTAGTGCAAAAATCAGTCTCGTGCATGTGCACAACTTTCCAGCTGTCTTAGGGATGCTGGGTAAATATCGATCTTTGACGATTATCGTTGTTCAAAGTTTAAACATCTTTGTTGTATTATAATGTTGAGAGTTACTACACTTTCGGAGTAAATGAACCATCAAATAAGCTTTTGGCAATATCTTAGTATTATCTCCGATTAAAACTGGCCATCGCTTTAAGGTTCTGAACAGAGTTGGAACTGTACTGCAATTGCAGCAGATCTACTGCGTTTTTTTGAAATTTTTGACATCTAGTGCGACACTGCGAAAAGCTTAAAATCTACTGCGATTTTCGTCCCTGGTGTCACTCGATTTTTTTCTTTTTTTTTTTTTGTCAAACAAAACTCCTACCGATAACTACCAAAAAGTACCAATTTTGGTTATACATTATCAACACCGCAATTCTATTTGTAACAAAGATACTATTGTCGTCCTTGTTTAACATCTTGGATTTTCCATTTAAGCTTATAATCTAACTAATCGTTAATTGTGCGCTTATGGGGATAGCTATCCAATCTTTATCTAGCGTCGATACTGCGAAGGGGGGTGTAAGAGGATGCGCGAAAACGTTCGCCTGGCCTACGGCCAGAAAGGTGTCCACAGACGTCACACATACTCTGTATGTATTGCTCTGTATCGGCGTGCTCGCAATATTTACTGACAAGAAATCCGCATCAACATTACGCATGAATTGGGATATCACTGGATCCACCTCACCGGATTGCCCAGACAGAGAGTGTATGAGGGCGCCCAGACGCATTAGTGGTGCAACATCGTGCACAGAGGCCATATCTTGTCCGATTGCCTTGGTCAGTGTATAGAAGCAGGAAGGGTCCCGAAGCAAAGAATTTTTAATAGAAGATCTGATTACTGATGGCGCGTTGTCAGCTAAGGTTTCTGCCATGGTAGCGTACATCTGGGTGCGCAACGATCCGAACACCTCATTATTTTCAGGTAACAATGATGCTGCTGACACGCGAATGGGCATGTATTGGGCCTGGCTAGAGAAAACGCGCTGGAATTCTGTGTTTGCTACGGAAGGGGCGGCTTCCAATGGTTCTTCAATGTTATCGGCGTCCCATCCCGTTTGTGTTGAGTTAGCTGCTGCATCGTCAACCCGAGATGTGCCTGTTTGAGTATTGTTATCTAACACACTCAAACGTGGAGAGATATTAACTACGTTGTCCATTTTAAATGCCACCGCTTTCCCTTGTTGTCTTAATCTGTTTATTTTGAACTGTAGCTGCTGGCGTGTCATAAATCCGTTAAATTGGGTGAAAACGTAAATGCCCGCGGCGTATCCCCTGCGTATCTGGGGGGACACCAGACTTAGTTGCTCCGATGTTGGTACGCACACATTTACTTGGTCTTCGATCGTATATGTTTCCATATGTTGGTGAGGTGAGTCGGTCCGCTCACTGTGCCAAACGGCTAAATAGGACGTGGTTATAGAAGCATAGGTTGTGCAAGGTGTCGTCGCCGTGCTCACTTTCTGGACGATGTCCGTGCCGGAAGGATACTGGGATATACCAATTTGGCTATTTCCCACCATTGGTAGGGGCTTATTCAGCCACTCAGATATGTATTCAAATTTGTTGTCTTCGTGTTGACTTTCGCTTTTTGGGTTTGAAGCGGTAGGAACTGGTTGTGCGCCCGCTTCAGACGCTGTTGATGGTGGGTCAGCCATTTCGCCAGTTACGGCTAGTGGTTGACCGCTTGGCTAGTGTTTCTAACTTTTCAGTTAGTAGTTTCGAAAATGTAACTTTTTGATCCTCTCTACCCGTAGAGAAGCCTGGTATTATTGCCCTGTCACAGGCTGGGTAGTCTTGTGTTCGCTAGAGGGTTCACTGTCTTCGCTTGCTTCGCTTGATAATCGCTTCGTGGCACTTGCCGGTACGCTGGGTTCGTTACACCTCAGCGGGAGACGTCTCTACTACGTTCCTCCAAAGTTTGAATAGAAAAAAAAAAAGATAACAGAAAAATATCTTGTCAAAAATCTTCGCTGAACATTGGACGACGTGCAATATGGAGAAATATTTACATGAAATGTACTTTTTGTTTATTTTTTCTTTTTATTTGAAAAGAATAATAGATATTTTCGATACAAGTGTCGAAATGAAGCTCTTTTTTGCACGAGTGGTAAATGTTGTAAAACGAGGCGCAGCCGAGTTTTACAATACCACGAGTGGGGCAAAAATGCATTATGCAAAATTACCCCAAAATTGGGGCCTTTTTTTTAAATTTTAAATTTTTTAAATTCCATAACGTCCGTTTCATTTTCAGTTTGGGGCCATTTTGCATTGGGCCATTTTTGAGGGAGCCCTCCAGAACTTTTCAAAATAGAAAACTAGAAAGTTTTTGTGTTTATTGGGTACTTTCTCAAATCTAGTGTCATAATATGCTTCATTATGATTTTAAGATCGACATCATAATAGGCCTATTATGATGTCGAATTACATAAAATGTTTTTTTTTTATTTTATATCAAGTAAGTTTTTTTTTTAGTAAAATACACATTTGAAATTGAGATACCTACAAAACATATGTATTCTCGTTAGTGTTTGCTTAGCAAATTTCCATTAACCTTTTAATGTATCGAATCGATACCACTTTATCAGGACTGAGTTTCTTGGAATGCGTGACTTTAGGGGCTTGAAAAGTTTAAACTAAAATACGTTCGGACTCGAAATTTTTGATTTTACATCTCTATAGCATTTCTAATAGCCAAAAAGCCAAATTTATTTACACGGGTTTTGTGGCCAAATGCGTCGGGCGAGCATCTTAAATACTGTAACAAAAGACGGATGGAACATATTTATTATATACACAGACAAGCAATTATACCTTTTTGTTACGCAACGGTGTGATTGAAAAAAGTTTTTTTATATGCAGAAATATGCTCTGAAGCCTTTTTTGTATGTGCATACACTATGTATGTGATTCTAAGCACTTTAGTCAACATTTCGTCATAAACCCATTGCCCAGCACAATCGTAAAGTGATACGAAATATGTCCATTCGTGTGGTATTAACAAAGGAATAAGCCGATGTACGCCTAGCCAGCCACTCTTACTAGCGGCACTGAAGGCACGTCCAACATAACACGGACACGGAAATATGTAAACCCACAACAGCACCATGTCTCTCTTCCTGTCTTTCTGGTGCCTTCGAGCTATGAACGTTTCGTTGTTATATTTCCTTGAATGACACTAATACTAATGGATATATGGAGTAGTAAGAAATAAGCATTGCATTGTACAGAGCTTATACTTGGAGGAAATAACTTAAGCGAACATTTGGCAATAGCAACGTCTCCAACGACATAAGTACATAATAAAAAGACGAAATATAAAAATATTATCCTAAATAATGGCGAGAATATTTATCCGCAGGCAAGGACCCCATTAGCCACTATTGCGTTTCCTTGGATAGCAGTATGAAGAACAGAAGTTTGCAATGAAGAAGTGAATGACTGCCCCGGTGTACAAGAAGACAGATGATATTGCAGCTAAATGTGTGGCAATGTATGAACAGTTTGAATTTCTTACTCTCTACCACCGTTTAGAGATATGTATAAGAAAATGCTTAAAAACACAAATCAGGCACAGACATTCGTTCCGTGACTGAAAGTTTATATACATATCTTTATGTCATTTACGTGCTTGCGTGTGTATATAATTGAAGTATGCACCCATTAGGAAGAGTCTCTTGCATTGCTTTCATGGTATAAATAGGAAGAATTCTAATACTGTTGATGCCACTTTTTAAAAAAGGCCTTTGAGAGTTTTCGTGCACATCTTTAAAATCTGATCTTCGTAGCTTTCATGCCCCGATTAATGCCTTCTTCATTAATGAGGGCAATTGAAACTAAGGAAACTGAGATATATTCAATTGTATTAAAATGTTGTTTATAGCGAAATACTATAAGCAAACATATTTAACTTCGCGGAATATTTGTCTCTGCCAGTGCCTTCGTGTAAAATCTTAGTTTTTTGAATGAGAGATTGCCACATATAAGCCCAAAATTGTAAGCATGATGCTGCATGATGTAATTCGAAATGAAGTGCAAGAACCAACTCGAAAGTCTTCGTTGTATTTGAACGCAATCATTATTCAAATTCTGTGAGCGCAAGATAACCTTCAGAGTTCCACATTTTGTATATTGTGCAGTAAATGAGTGTGGATCCGAAAGAAGCAAGCGTATTTATGTATAATTTTACAAAAATATTTTGTATAGTTTTCTTATTGGAAGTATTTTTTTTAAAACGGTAACAAATTTGTTGTGTTCCAACACCACAAAAAGTTTTATTTATGTGTATGGGACAAAAATAAACGACTAATCCAAATTGGTTGCTAAAGCAAGCATATGATAATCAAATGTGTCCAATTATAATAAAAACAAAATATTGAGTGTACACAGCCCATGAAAAATCAAAGTTCACCTTTTCCTTTGAACACACCTCGTACATAGGTATTTGTTCTTTTATACTTTTCGTATTCGCATTGGAACCGATGCATATCAAAATATTGTATATGTCGGAGAACTGCCGCAGACCTGACGGTTCGCAGCAGCTGTTTCGTCTCCATTGTATACCGGAGTCCTGTCGCTGTCAGGACGATCCGCCGTCGCTGAATTGTATGTGCTGCCTGTCAGATGCATTATGCTTATTTGCTCCTTCTTTCTACGATCCTTTTAGTACTGAAGCGCAGTGAGTATCGAATAATACATTACGAGCCTCACTCGACGACTGCCTCCTTTCATCGTCACGCTTTTCCTTCTTAATGTTTTAAATCTGAATTCGGAAATCTCTATCAAATGCTATTCTTATCAAATAATTTAATATTACAAGATCTTCACAAGTCTTCACTTAAAATTTTAAATAAAATAAAAGCAAAAGTATTTTTTCTGGATTTTATTGACAAAAAAAAAAACATACCTTCATGGACTTAACAAAAAAGTATTACAAAATAAAATGAATACAACCTTCATGTTATCACAACAATAACTTTTTTATAACAAGAACACAGTTTTTTCAATAAAAAAAATGTATATATATGGGGGAAAACACGTCAAGTGTACCAGGTGTAAAATTTTTTCACTCCGATTTCGATGAAAGTTGGTGATGATGTTGTGCTATTAGAGTACAAAATTTGTGCAAAAGGAGGGTAGTCAAAACGAAGCGGTTGCTGAGATATAGGTCCTCAAAGTTTATGATTTTTTTCTAAATGACTTTTTTCGTTCAATGATTATGGGTAGAAGGTTTGGTAGATGTAAAAACGTTTTAATTGTCTTTTATGATAAATTGTCCGAAATTTCAAGAAAAAATATTTGGCATTTTAAAACGATAACTTATCGATAAAAAATCGATTTTAATTCTTAAATTATAATTTTTGCACAAATCGGCATTTTTTAATATTTTTTTTAATAGACTATAAATAAAGCTTTTTTATTTACCTTTTCAACGATATGCATATGTTGATGGTGAATCAGTCATTTGTGGGTCAATTCGTCGTTTGTTTAATTTTTTTGTTTTAAAAATTCTTGGAAATATTTTTGAGGAATTTTGAAACGAAAAGTATCTAAGTTGAAGTTGTTCTCCGTCAACTGGAATAAAAGAATGGATCTTTTTAGTTCCTGAATCGTTTTCGCTAATTGAAAGCGTGGTTTTAAATGGTTTAATGATTCTTCGTAATCGTGGATTTGAACTGAAAAAAACTTTAGTCTCTTTACAATTCTCTCTATAAAACGTCTCGAAACTTAGAATTTGGTTTTCTGAAGAGGCTTGTAAACTCGCTCGTCTTGCAAGTCTTTTTAAATTTCCTCCAATTCCATCGCATGGACCTTTGCCATGTGCTGTTGCATAAAAATGCCACTCTGCGGGTATGCCGAAGTCCTTTTCATGGTGAAGCAGATTTTTAAAATTAAAGCGGTTTTTAAAATGTTGTGCCGCTCCGTCCGAAAAATACAAAACCTTGGTCATGCATAGTATTTCTTTTAAGTACTTCAACACCACCTTTTGAAAGGTGTAAACTGCAGCTGTGTCATGGGTGAGGTTATTTGATAATACTGCTATACTTCCGTGATTTACGCCGTGATCATTTTTATAGTAAAAAACAACAGTGAAAATTGTTAGTTGATCATTGTTCCAATGGAACGACTGCGCAGCATTTTGTGCAATATATGCATAATTCTCAGCAAAATCGCACGTAATAAGGACTTCTCCCTCTTTAAGGTTCTGTTTTGTTGTGTTAAAAAACTCTGACTGCTGCTTAGCAATGAATGAATGGGGCTTTAGGTTATGGAGGCGATCACAAAACTCTTCTACAAATTCTTCCACCTCCGAGGTCATAGAACGCAATGTGCTTCGGTCAGTTTGTTGCCAGCTTTGGTAGTGAATGTTTTCCATACCCTGATCATATAGAAGTGATTTTAAAAAAGCCTTAAAAATTTCCACACCTGGACATTTTTTGCATTGATTTAAAAAGCACTCTGAAGAAGCGCTTGCACACGTCAATATGTTGAATGCATCGTGGTATGTTTCGAAGACATATTCTGTTCCACAAGTCAAGCTTTTAAAATCTACAGCTTCCAACATTAGCCTTACATTTTCATGGTAAACGCACACACATACGGTATGAGTTCCACTTGACCCTGCCAAAACGCAGTTACGTGGTCTTAACTGAGCAAATTTTGAAAACCCTATTTCAATTTCGGGGTAGTCACTTTTAAATTTCGCAAAAAGTTCAGAAAGATTGCATAACACAAGTTTCTTGGTGAGCTGAACGCGAGATCCATCAGCTTGTTTAACTGAAACGCAATCTTTCATCCCTGGTAAAGTTCTACTATTATCCTCATGTTCGAAAAAATCAACCACAGTTTTGACTGTATCTGAAGACAAAACTTTGCCTTTTTTTAGGCCAGGCGACGTCAAAATTCCATGCTCTTCAACCAATTTTTTAGCCTTCCTTGTTTGACGTGCAGAAGCACCAAATTCATTTGTTATCTTCGTACGGCCCCAAGATTTAGGTACCAGAGTAAGAAGCAACACTTTCTCCTCATTTGATGTTGAGCTCCGAAACTTTTCCCTAATTTGGTTGAGAACTTCAACAGCGTCTAGATGCTCTTTATTTCCACAATCTTTTTCTGTTGAAGGTAGTTCAAAACTTTCGTCCACGCTCGCACAATCGAACAAGTCCATTTTAGCGTCCTGTGAAACATTTTAAGCATGTAAATGCGGTGAGCATAGATCTTAAATATGAATAGAAATATTTGAAAGAATTGTTCAATACCTCATGAATAATATCTGGAGACTCAGCCTTGAGATTGGTTATTTTTAGTCTGCAGTTTGTGCAAATTTTAGAGTCAGATGCTACATAACTATATTTCCGCTGAAGATTTTGTGACATTGTTCGCAGTCCTTTAGCAACAGCAGGGTGCGCTTTGATTTTGAGAGGATTGCAACAACGGCTTCCGAAACTTCCGGCATATTAAAAAGATTTAAGATTAGGTGGAAATACAAACTTTGAATCATTTTGGAACTATTAGTACACATACTCTTAAAAGCTTTGACAACGAAGGCATGGGTATATGCGTAATCATTCCTAGACGAGGTAGACAATTTTTTTTTTTCAGTTCAATCCACGATTACGAAGAATCATTAAATCATTTAAAACCACGCTTTCAATCCATTCTTTTATTCCAGTTGACGGAGAACAACTTCAACTTAGATACTTTTCGTTTCAAAATTCCTCAAAAATATTTCCAAGAATTTTTAAAACAAAAAAATTAAACAAACGACGAATTGACCCACAAATGACTGATTCACCATCAACATATGCATATCGTTGAAAAGGTAAATAAAAAAGCTTTATTTATAGTCTATTAAAAAAAAATATTAAAAATGCCGATTTGTGCAAAAATTATAATTTAAGAATTAAAATCGATTTTTTATCGATAAGTTATCGTTTTAAAAATGCCAAAATATTTTTTCTTGAAATTTCGGACAATTTATCATAAAAGACAATTAAAACGTTTTTACATCTACCAAACCTTCTACCCATAATCATTGAACGAAAAAAGTCATTTAGAAAAAAATCATAAACTTTGAGGACCTATATCTCAGCAACCGCTTCGTTTGACTACCCTCCTTTTGCACAAATTTTGTACTCTAATAGCACAACATCATCACCAACTTTCATCGAAATCGGAGAGAAAAATTTTTCCACCTGGTACACTTGACGTGTTTTCCCCCATATATAAAATCCTATTAAGATTCCAATTCATCTCCTGAATTTTCGAACAATTTACACTTAGAAAATAATTGATATGAAATATGTTCATAAAATGATACTGAAAAACTAAATATCTTCATTTTGAATATTTTTCCACTGCAATATTTTCCAAAAATTAATATCTTCCTTTGGAGGTTTTTAATAAAAAACTACTCAAAAAATCTTCGGTTTGAAGAGAAATCTTCACTTATGGCAATGCTGATCGTAATAAGGAGGCCATCATTTTCAAAAAGCTAAGAGAGCCGATTGAGTAAATTGGCGACTCTTTATATTAATATTAAAAATATATAATGCTCTTAAAGGCATTATTCAGCCCGATTCTGAATATTCCCGGGGAACAAATTCCCGGGGAATTTACTTTTCTCGAGAGTAAAATTATTATTCTTTAAATATTTGGGGGAAGAAATTTGATGGGAAATTGGTATTTGACCCATACCCATAATTTTTCTTACCCTATCTATTTGAAAAAGGAGATTTTTAGTCCCGAGAAAAGTAAATTCCCCGGGAATTCGTTCCCCGGGAATATTCAGAATCGGGCTGATTATGTTCATAAAAATCCTGAATTCTTTATGTAAATAATCGTGGTCCTCATGTATTTATCAAAAAAAAAAAAAAAAAAATGCGATATTAAAATGTTTTGTTGGCAAATCAAATTTAACTTCGTTGAATCGAAGTCAAACTTTCATCATTAAATGAATTTGATTAATTTTTTATATTTTTATATAAAACTAGCTGACCCGGCTCGCGTTGCCACGCCTCCTATTGAAAGCATCCTAGTGTTTCTACAGGTTTAAATTGTTGCTCTCTTAACTAAATAGGTTCGCTATCTTCAAAAGTTCCGAAAACCTACAATCTCATTAAAAATGCAAATAATACCTGTTCCTTAAATTTTACGCCTGACCCGACATACGTTGTCCTGCCCAAGTTTCAATAAATATACGTATAAATTTATTGAAAACTTCCAATTTCACTTTGAATTCTAAAATGCAATTCATGGAAATCAATGTTTTTTGCAGCCCGTTTGCAATATTTGGGAACACCTTTCCGTCGAAGGATTTAGACCGATTGTTCCGTAGATCTTGCATCGTACGTTCCAATGCCTCTAGAGGCTTTTATGCGCCATCGTACATTCATCCCAAAAAATAAGCTGCTGGGCTGAAAAACCGTAGCCATCAAAAATGCGGAAATATATTTCAAATGGAGGAAAATTAATTTTTAAATGATCAGATTAGTAATCTTTGGGTTCTGGGGTACCATTCTCGACGTTAACGGCTCGATAGAATTGGTAATCAATCCATTTTGAGCGTTTCGTAGCTAAACAATATTAATTGTGTTATTTTAATAACAATGTAATATTATGTTTGTTTAAACTGGTTTAATGTAGCAACTTCACACTGCTGACCTGAAAAAAAAGAATAGGAGAAAAAAGAGTAACAACAACACTATTCCAGTACTCTCTTTACCATTTTACAGCGAAGAGTCACACTGTGAGCAAACGTTCAGCGTTTAATTCATTGCAATGCTTTGTGATACACGACATTTTTTGTTTTGTTTCCTGGCGCGTAAATGAACAAACTTGATGGTTTTCCGACACGGGAGCAGGCAACGTATAATTGACCATGCGAGAAGCACGGATTTTCAAGATTTATACCGCAAACACTCAAAGACTGTCCTTGCGACTTGTTAATCGTCATTGCGAATGCAAGCCGCACTGGAAATTGCAAGCGTTTAAATTGGAATGGCATGTCAGTCGGAATCATTGGAATACGTGGTATCAAAACGTCTTCTCCTCTGTAATTTCCTTTTAAAATTATTGCTTCGATGACATTGGGCATCAGTTTCTTTACTTTAAGCCGGGTTCCATTACAAAGACGTGGAGGGTTGATATTTCGCAACATTAAAATTACCGATCCGACTTTCAATTGCAGCTTGTGAGGCGGCAATCCGGACAATTCCAGTGAATTTAAGAATTCGGCTGGGTAGTTAACGACATCATCTTGGACAGTAACAGAGAACTTTGGATTTTAAAATTCAATTCATCGACATCAATGTTTTTTGCAGCCAATATAGCACGTTCGCTCAACCAATTATCATTCTTCAAATTTTCAGCAATATTTGGAAACACCTTTTCGATGAGTTCCGTCTTTGATTCGGTTAAATGACAAAAATCGACAGGGAATGAAATAAAGTTAGTCGAAATTTCAGCGGCGATTTTACCATTGCCAATTTCCAGCAACTGTTTCGCAAATAGTTCATTGCATTGGTTGCTCTGCAACTCAACACGCATATTAATACTTAACTTAAGTGTCTTAACTTCTTTCCACAAAACGGAGGATTTCAGACACGCATTAAGTTCGTCTGCTGGCGTCGACCGAGGAATCACTGGTAATGTTTGACGAAAATCACCCGCCAAAAGAATCATTGCACCACCAAACCGGTTTTGATTGTTTCGTAGATCTTGCATCGTTCGGTCCAATGCCTCTAGAGACTTTTTATGCGCCATCGTACATTCATCCCAAACAATCAAGCTGCATTGCTGCAAAACTTTAGCCATCGCACAGTTCTTAGAAATGTTGCACGTTGGGGTTTCATTGACTTGCAAATTCAATGGCAACTTAAGAGCAGAATGAGCTGTTCGACCACCTTCCAATAACGTAGCTGCGATTCCTGATGACGCAAGTGCAAGTCCAATTTGAGTCCTTGAGCGAATTGTTGCCAAAATCAATGCGATCAAAAAAGTTTTTCCAGTTCCACCCGGAGCGTCCAAGAAGAAAAGCCCCCCAGCTCCATTATTAACAACTGCCATGAGAGTGTCATACGCATATTTTTGATGCCCATTCAACAGCGGATCGTTCGTCTGAACAAAACCGTTCAAGCCATCGTAGTCATATTGCAGTTCGCGATGCAATTCTTGATTAAATGCGTCGTGCATCGGACGATTGGGTGCTCTCATGCCTAATTGACTCAGTACCTTGTTCGATATTATCAAGCACATGTCCTCAATTAATATCAGTGCCTCGTTGTGAATTTCGTCGCTCATTTGCAAATCTGAATTGGATGTTCTAGTACGCAGTCGATGCAAAATATCATCAGACATGTCGTATTTGTACTTGGTCCACAAATCAATCGGATTCGATGGGAAACATGTTGAGATTATTATCGAAAACAATGTTCGTATTTGATGCGCATTTGATGAAATCGTAGCTTCTTGGATAGTGTAATCCCATTGCGCGTCATTTTCTAGCAACCGCAATCGTTGACAGGCTTCTCTATATATGGCACACAGTTCATCATCAACAGTTCGTAGATTTTGGTATGATGTTGGGCCGCGAATGTTTATTAATAACAAACGTAAATAGAAACACTCGTCGTTATTAGGATGGACTGTGTAAATACGACCTAATGCATCGGTGGAAAACACTCCACTGTATTCTGGAACGGGATTTCCTTGCTTTCGGCGTTTGAAATTTCTTTGATGACAGATTCCAAGTGTAATATCTTGGCATTTCGGAGTAAAGCAGTGTTCGAGCGAAGTCATCAGTCTGACACACTTCAAAAAAACTGGTCAATGTTGTAGATGGGGTCGGTCAGCTCGTTGTAGTGCTTTTCCGGAGTAAAGTATACTCTTTGACCATTTTCCAGATGGACGGCTAAGTGAACAACAGTCGGATGTCTTTCATGAATTGCGAATGAAAAAAATTCCCAAATAGCTTCGTTACTACTAACATATCGGCCGATTTGATATTGAGTGACTTCATCGTTGAAATTGTCCGCACCCACTCCAATCACAGCCATGTCGTTCCCTTTGTTCACGTACTTGCAGGTATATTTAATCGATTTTACAGAATGGCATGATTCAACGTTGATGTGCGCTTTGAACGTCTTCGAGAGTAATGGCGAATATGGGACAATCCAACGATTATCAATTTCAATGTTACGTTGATTTACCTTGACAATTGCTGATCTTCCGTTGTCCGCAGTCGATCGTCGTCGATATTGAGGATACCCATCATTTCCGGTAGTTGTTTCTGCTATTAATGCCCGCGGATAACGCTTCGAACATTTGCCGTCGACCATACATGGAGAATTGTTATTTAACGATCCACAGGGGCCATGAACCATATTTTTTATAACAACCTCATGCAAGCCCGGATCTTTTTCTTCATCCGGAATTTCCGCTGATATAACAGAATCTATTTCATTCGGCCTTAACTTCTCAATCAACCAAATGAGAATATGTGCGTGTGGTAATCCGCGTTTCTGCCACTCTACTGAGTACATCCAGCAGCGCGTTTCACCAAAAACGCGATGCTTCACAATGAAATCCATTAATGATTTTAATTTTTGCTTAAAAACTCTTGCGGTGATGTCGTGGCGATCAATAGGTGATTGACCAGGGAACAATTCTTGTAAAATTTCTATCCACTGTGGATTGCACGTGAAAGTGATAAATAAATCCGGTGCGCCGTAATGGCGAACATATGATATGGCATCTTCGGCGTATTCATGCATATGTCTCGGACTTCCCACATACGTTGCTGGGAGAATCGTCATTCGTCCTACATTCTGTGCGTTTCCATCGGCATTAATGGCATCTCTTAGGTGAATATACTGTTCGGAACGGAGTTTTTTCTGGTTCAATCTGATAAATGTCAATCGTTCAGTTTCAATTTTCACGTACATATCGACAGCATATTGGTGAAATAGATGCCGACATTTCAATATGTGATTGTCTTCATTTTCACGCACCATCAGTCGATATGAATAATAGTTCATGGAACTCACTTTTTTATTCGTTTCAGCCCCTGTTAAACAATTTTTGTGTCAGTTAAATAACTTATTTTTGTTAAGAAATAATATTGATTTGCTATTCACCCGTAAGCGGATCTATCATCTTAATTGAAAAATCATATCCGTCTTCACCTTGCCAAAATATAATGGGGTATTGCAATGCATCATATGATCGGTGCGTTTCGTATACACGCTGGAGCTGATCGGTCCGTCGATGCAGAACGATATCACGTGATTCCAAATTTTCACCAACCATAACGATGGCGACATCATCAATTGTTGGCGCATTGAAACGTCTTGCATGTTCCCCCACAGGTATCTTATCTGCTCTGATTACAATTTTGTGATCATCAGTTGGCATGCGGTCTAATGCAGCTTTGAACAATACAATCAATTCATTGTGCTGATGAAGGAATGTTTGCAATTTTTCCACAATTGGTCTTTTCATTGAACTGTTGTGTGTACAGCGTTGATCTAATTCTTGTGGTGAATTGCCCATGAAATAAATCTGCAAAAATTTATAGTCTCCATCCGTCGGTGGTAATAACGAACCAGCTCGATGATATATTTGACCTTGAATCTAGAAGTTCAATTAGGACGCCTTTACGTTATTACGTTGAATGCCAGAATCGAAGAACTTACCTTAAAAGTTGGCATAAAGTTGTCTCTGATTATATTTGTTGCACCAAATGAAGTCATTTGAAAACTGGAATTATACATCTGAATATTCTTTAAGAAATGTTTGGATTCTGATGATATTCCAGAAACTAATGAACGCAACGGTTCTGGTGGGGAATTCAATGCAGTCAGCTTTACTTTTCCATTTGCACAACATATTCCTGATGTTTCAGTGCTGAATTTAAATGCATTACAATGTTGGCATACTTTGTTCATTGTGCTAATAGTCACCGATGCATGTAAACTATAATCTATTGAATCATTGTATTCAAATGCAGCACGTTGGAGATTTCCCATATGAAGCTGTTGTCTGCGTATTCGTCTGGTCAAATTTGCTTCTGAATGAATTTCATCTGACCGATCGCGAACAGCTCGGGTGCGTCTCATTCTTAATCTATCCACCGTGTTACTTTCCCTTTGTTCTTCTTCGGTATTGTTTAACCGTGCTCGAGAATAGCGTTGTAGTGCCAAGTCGTTTCGCTGGGATGCTGTTCATCGTTTTCTATTCTTCGCATAACTGACATTTGTGAGGCAGCACGAGTGCGGCGAGAAAGACTGCTCCTTATTGCTCTCGGCATTATTTCAAATTCATTTTTATTTATATAGATATCCTTTAAGAATATATTAGGTGTAGTAAAAAGAAATCCATTATTTTTCCAATAGATGGCGTTATTTATCTGCATCTCGCGTTGTATAAGTCCGATCGTGTTCCGCTAGGGGGCATTAGAAAGATGACAGTTCCTACTAAAAAAGCTTTTTTGACACTTTTTTGATTGATTGATTCAGTTTTGTTTGAGAGCTTGTCAAAGATGGACATCAGCAAAGAGAAAAATTCGCTACATTTTACAGTTTTTCTTCGATAAGGGAGAAAACGCAAGCCAGGCGGCTGAAAATGTGAATAGCGTTTATGGACCTGATACTGTAACAGCCAATCATGCGCAATTTTGGTTTCGTCGATTCCGTTCCGGTAACTTCGATGTCAAGGATGCACCACGCACTGGAAGGCCAATTGTCGAAAATGTCGATAAAATCATAGAAATTATCGAGTCCGACCGTCATGTTAGCACTGTTTCGATTGCAAAAGAGCTAAAGATTGCACAAAAAACCGTTTGGAACCATTTGAATAAGGCTGGATACACAAAGAAGCTCGATGTATGGGTGCCACACGAGTTAACGCAAAAAAAACCTCATAGACCGAATTTCCATCTGCGAATCGCTGCTGAACCGCAACAAAATCGACCCATTTCTGAAGCGGTTGGTGACTGGTGATGAAAAGTGGGTCACTTACGACAACGTCAAGCGAAAACGGTCGAGGTCGAAACACGGTGAACCGGCGGAAACGGTGGCCAAGCCAGGATTGACGGCCAGGAAGGTTTTGCTGTGTGTTTGGTGGGATTGGCAGGGAATTATCTACTATGAGCTGCTCCCATACGGCAAAACTCTTAACTCGGAACTCTACTGTCAACAATTGGACCGTCTGAAGGAAGCAATCGCCCATAAGCGGCCAGCTTTGGCCAATAGGAGAGGAATTGTGTTCCATCAGGACAACGCCAGGCCACACACATCGATAGTGACTCGCCAGAAGCTCCGGAAGTTTGGTTGGGAGGTTCTTCTGCATCCACCTTAAAGTCCGGACCGGCACCAAGTGATTACCATCTGTTCCTGTCCATGGCGAACAATTTTGCTGGTGAAACATTCGCTTCAAGAGAGGCTTCTGAAATTCGACTGTCTCAATTTTTTGCTAATAGGAACGAGGGCTTCTATGAGAGAGACATAATGAAATTACCTTTAAAATGGCAACAAGTTATCGAACAAAACGGCGCATATTTGACCTAAATCGGGTCATTCTAACTATCTTAAATAAAGCCCTCAATTTAATGCAAAAATAATGGATTTCTTTTTACTACACCTAATATTAATTTAGGTTGATGATTTGTGTTTCTTTATTTTTTTAAAGAGCTATTGTTATTGTCTAAGCCAGTGAAAAAATAAGAATTTATAATTTTTATACCCAGCGTAAGCGGGGTATATTAGTTTTGTGCAAATCTTGTAACAGGGAGAACTAAGCTCCGGAGATATAGAAAAATATATATAGAAATGATCAGGATCAAAAACTGAATCGATTTAGACATGTCCGTCTGTCCGTCTGTCCGTTTGTCCGTTCGTCCGTCCGTCCGTCTGTCCGTCCGTCCGTGGTCGGATCTCCTCCGAAACGGCTGGACCAATCAAGTCGAAATTTGGCACACAGCTATATCGGGATCCGAGTATGATCCTAAGTAAAAATGGAAGACATCCGCCCACAGCCACGCCCACAAATTAATATAATGTGTTTTCAGTAAAATGCTTGTAACTTGCGAACCACCAAAACATTCCATTGATATTTGGTGTACTGGTAACTACAAAAAGGGACGTATCCTGGCAAAAAATGGACGCCGCCCTCCGTGAGCCACGCCCACAAATAAGCCCAAAAATAAGGGCTTATCGTAACTTGTGAAGTAAAAGGCGTAGAAGCTTCAAATTCGCAGCATAGGTTCACCAAGGCGAATGAAAGGTGTAGAAAAATATTTTATGTGGCCCGCCCACTGCCACGCCCACAATTGAAGATTTTTCGTAACTTCCGAACTAAAAGGCGTAGAAGCTTCAAATTCGCAACATAGGTTCACCAAGGCGAATGAAAGGTGTAGAAAAATATTTACTGTGGCCCGCCCACTGCCACGCCCACAAATGAAGATTTTTCGTAACTTCCGAAGTAAAAGGCGTAGAAGCTTCAAATTCGCAACATAGGTTCACCAAGGCGAATGAAAGGTGTAGAAAAATATTTTATGTGGCCCGCCCACTGCCACGCCCACAAAGAAGACTTTCGTAACTTCCGAAGTAAAAGGCGTAGAAGCTTCAAATTCGCAACATAGGTTCACCAAGGCGAATGAAAAGTGTAGGGAAATAATTTGTGTGGCCCTCCCACTGGCACGCTCACAAATAGAGAAGCAAAATATAGTCCGCTGATAATGTCGGGACGCTGGGTATTTCAAAGTCGGGCTTGACCGACTTTAGCTTTCTTACTTGTTTATATTGCTCTTTGAAAAAACGGACATATTAGCTTTAACTTGATTATTGAAGAGTGATAATTATGTTGAGTTTAAAAGATTTCAAACAACACTCACTTGAAAAAATCGCAAATCGCTCATTTTTAAAATTTTATTTGTAATCGAAAGTTTGCATTATATTTTACACTTGTATATGGTTTTTAATTTTTTTACAGAACTTTAAGAAGTTCTTTCGAGAAACACTTCCTACAGTCGTTCTTATTTGGTTAAAAATTTAAAAAAGCACGTCAGGATCAATAAAACAAAATTTTGAACCCTGCCAAGGACATCTCCTTTGGAATGTTCTAAAAATAAAATAAATCCTCGCGTAATTACAAAGCTCTTCAATAAACGACATTTTTTTTTCCGTATTTTTAAGGACTTTTCTGAAGAACATCCTGGAGTCCTGCTTATTTATTTATTCACAAAAACCAATTCAAAGCCCATTTTTTATCAATTTTATTAAATTTTATTATCCATTCTTAAAAAGAACAAAAAAAATCTTCAGGATTAATGCCAAATACAATTTTTAAAATCCTCCAAGGACATCTCCTTTGGTATGCTCTCCTTAAAAAATAAAAGAAATATAAATTTGGAAAAACAATTGCAGAAATTTTACTTACATCCTTTTTAATAACTTTCCCGCTATTGGAATCAATCGGTTTAGTTCTCTTTTGCGCTTTTTTCATTTTTTTGTGAAAATTCTAATTTTTTTTCCAATTTAAGTAAATAAATTAATTTTTAGTATAAGTTTTTCAAAGAGATATTGTTAGTTTAAAAGATTTCAAACATTCGACAAAATCTGTTCTAACCGAAAGTTTAAGCCGCAGGAGAAAAATATTTTTGGTTTCTGAATACGGGATTAAAAATAGTAAAAATTGATGTTTTGCGAATTTCGCGAATTGTGGCCGTGGTCAAATTTTAGCCGCAGGCAGCGTATATCTCTCTTGCTCCAAATCGAATTTTTCTGTCTAAGGCAAGCGATACACTATAGCACATGCTGCTCAAATTCAACCACGGCCACGATTCGCTAAATCGCTACTAAATTCACGATTCGAAATAGTGACATTTTAATTTTGCAAAATTTCGCGAATCATGGTCATGGTCAAATTCTAACTGTAAACTTGCATTATATTTGGCTACTAAATTCACGATTCGAAATAGTGAAATTTTAATTTTGCAAAATTTCGCGAGTGTAATATATTTAGCTACTAAATTCACGATTCGAAATAGTGGAATTTTAATTTTGCAAAATTTCGCGAATTGTGGCCGTGGTCAAATGTTAGTTTGGTTTCTGAATACAGAATTAAAACAAGTAAGAAAGCTAAAGTCGGTCAAGCCCGACTTTGAAATACCCAGCGTCCCGACATTATGAGCGCACTATGTTTTGCTTCTCTATTTGTGGGCGTGGCAGTGGGAAGGCAACATAAATTATTTCCCTACACCTTTCATTCGCCTTGGTGACCCTATGTTGCGAATTTGAAGCTTCTACGCCTTTTACTTCGGAAGTTACGAAAAGTCTTTATTTGTGGGTGTGGCAGTGGGCGGGGCAAAAAAAAATTTTTTCCTACACCTTTCATTCGCCTTGGTGAACCTATGTTGCGAATTCGAAGCTTCTACGCCTTTTACTTCGGAAGTTACGAAAAATCTTCATTTGTGGGCGTGGCAGTGGGCGGGCCGCATAAAAGTTTTTCCTACACCCTTCATTCGCCCTGGTGAACCTATGTTGCGAATTTGAAGCTTCTACGCCTTTTACTTCGGAAGTTATGAAATTTCTCTATTTGTGGGCGTGGCAGTGGGCGGGCTACATAAATTTTTGTTCCTACACCTTTCATTTGCCTTGGTCAACCTATGCTGCGAATTTGAAGCTTCTACGCCGTTTACTTTCGGAAGTTACGATAAGACCTTATTTTTGGGCTTATTTGTGGGCGTGGCTCGAGGAGGGCGGCGTCCATTTTTTGCCAAAAAATGTCCCTTTTCGTAGTTTACCAGCACACCAAATATCAATGGAATGTGTTGAGTGGTTCGCAAGTTACAAGCATTTTATTGAAAACACAATAAATTCATTTGTGGGCGTGGCAGTGGGCGGATGTCTCCCATTTTTACTTAGGATCATACTCGGATCCCGATATACCTGTGTGCCAAATTTCGACTTGATTGGTCCAGCCGTTTCGGAGGAGATCCGACCACGGACGGACGGACAGACGGACAGACGGACAGACGGACGGACGGACGGACGGACGGACGGACAGACGGACATGTCTAAATCGATTCAGTTTTTGATCCTGATCATTTCTATATATATTTTTCTATGTCTCCGGAGCTTAATTCTCCCTGTTACAAGATTTGCACAAAACTAATATACCCCGCTTACGCTGGGTATAAAAAGTAAAAATTGATGTTTTGCGAATTTCGCGAATTGTGGCCATGGTTAAATTTTATCAGCAGGGAACTTATATTAATATATCTCTTGCTCGAAATCGAAATTTTCTGTCTATAGCGTGTTTTTCTTAGGTTGGACCGAACCGAAGACGAAATGTATTGTATGGTCGAAATCGAAGCTTTTGCAATGTGAAAATAACATATACATACTAACGAAAATACATAAGACATACATATATTTATTTGAATTTTCTTTAAATTTTTTTTTATTGGCTATGGCAATGTGATCAATATTTTATTAATATTTCTTTTAAGCATGTTTTAGAGTGAATAATAATGTTTACCATCATTACCTGCAAACCACGTACCATTTAAAAACTAAATATAGCCTATAACCTTCTACACATTACGACAAAGAGTTAAAAAAAAGAATTATAAAAATCCGCTGAGTAGATCAGAAGTTATAGACTAACATAGGAACACCATTTCATTTTTATTTATATAGATTTATTTTTATGCGTCGACTTTATGTTGCGGCATTTGAACGCGGTACGCTCAAATCAAATTCAATTATCGTAAATAATTGAGTAGTGCAAAGCGCCTTAAAGGGGTGACGTGTCGATTTCCACGGCGAAGAAAAGCAGAACAAAAAACATAACATTTACGAAAAATACAAATGCTTGGCTATTTTCCACTTAGAAAAAGAAACGCCAAATCAGCGAGTAAAATACATAAAACTTCTACCAACAGCGGATTTATTGGTCAACGGTAGCTATGCGACTTTAAACCGAAGTCGCCGGAAAGGCAAGCTTCGCTCTCAGACACACCGGAAACAAAGTGGCACAGATGAACGAATAAACGCAACCCTTGACACTGTTCCCGCCGAACTGGAGTACAACAGCGTCTGAAGGGCTCAGACCTAGATTAAGAATAGTATATTGACCTTTTTCAAATGTATTTAGCATATCGTTGAATAAAAACAATCTAAAATTGCATCGACTCATTGTGGTTTTTAATAAAAATTAATTCTTTAATTATAGTACGCGCTTTTCTTAAATATCCGATTCGGTAGGCAATAGGGTTTTTAAAAATCAGGCCACTACATTCTTTTGACCTAATAGCTTAGACAAACGTAATCGCGATTATAAGCCATTTTATGGATTATAGTAGAACTAGAATCTACTTTTAACGTTCTACAAAGCCGGCAAACCGCGATAAACTTCTATCGGTTCTAAAATTAATTTATTTATTCTGTTTCTTGAATAAAATTTTTCGCTGTCATCCAAAAAATTTTCCGGTCTCCGTTCTGTGTTCACTCGTTTTATTTCTCGCTCAAATAAGGTTTGAAACCGAAATAAATATAAAAGTTCAGAAACATCTCTAATCGCTAGATAAGCATACATTCGCCAAAATCTCGTGGCATTGATGTGACTTTTTGTAATTTCACAATATTACCAATTCGCAAATTAACTTTGATTTCATTTCAGGAAAAAAATAACTAACAATAATAATAATAATAATAGTAATTGCGATAACGCGAAATGGGGGGAAAACGTCAAGCTTCGGACTCGGACAAACGCGTTATGCAAGTTGTAAAGGGTCTAATGAAGCGCTGGGGAAAACGGCAATTTCGACCCTGTGAGGTTCCTCGACTTCTACTACCATCTCATGACAAAGAAAATGAAAAAAATACGTTATCGATGAAGAGTACAGTCGGTTGCGCGGTGACATACCTCTGTACGATAGCGGGAGTCTTTCGAATCTTTTTGTTGAAAACTCAACTCAAATTTTTGACTTTTTAAACTTCAATTGTTTTTTTTGTTGTTTTTTTTTGCACCTTAAAATCTTATAACTGTCATGCCTTTTCCATGGTATAATTTTTCTGTTTATCAAATAATAAAAGTAACTTTTCGGGCCACGAATTTCAAATTTCATTTTTCAAAGTGCATTAGATCAATGCAGTCTTCCTGCTGTTGTTTTCTGTTGCGATTGCTGCTGTTGTTGTTGCAGCTGTTGTTGTTGCTGTTGCGATTGCTGCTGTTGTTGTTGTTGCAGCAGTTGTTGTCGTTGTTGCGGTTGCTGCCCCAGAGCGCGGGGGGAGGGGGGGGGGGGGAACGGCGGTGGCGTTAGATCGGCCTTTGCGGGCCCCTCTGTCCATGCTGCTGCTGATGACGCTGTTGAATATTAAAAATATATGTAAAATATTGAAATTCAAATACCTTATTTCGAACTTACGATTTGCACTGTGAGCCGCTCAAAGAAGTTTTGGAAGCACTTATATTTATTTTATAATTTGCAGCGGTACAATGAGGCAAAAAAAAATTAAAAACTTTGCCCTAATACCGCAAATGCGCCATGGCCTGCATCACGTTCGTTATGATAGTTTAGCGATGTATTCGATGCTGTGTAAATTAAAATTGTTTAAAGGTAAATTTGAAACTTTTAAAAAAGACGATGAATTTCCTAAATATTTCCGAATGCCTACATCAGGTATTAAAAAAATTTCGTCCATCATGACTGATGGTGTGTCAGTGTCCTTCGTGATGGACAAAATCGTAAAGACACCTGCTCCTGTAGCTCCAAAAAAGAAAAAACAAACGAGTTTAGAGTTCTCCGGAAATATTGAAGAAATCCGTCAAACCAAATACGAACATACGCTCGGACTTGATCCAGGGTGCAGACTGATTTTCGGAGGTGTTCGTGATGGCGAACCAATAAAAATAAAAATTACGCGTTACCAACACCTCGCCGGTCTGTACCCAAACAAGCGTAAGCTCGACCGCTACACCAAGTCTTTGAGGAGACCACACAGCTATCTGCAAATGATGGCAATTATCGTGAATATATTGCGTATCAGTTGCAGATACTACTGAAAAAGCAATCTGTTTTCGAACAGCGCAAGGTTGCTCGCCTTCGACTCAAGCGCTACATGCTGAGACAGAAGGCGTGCAATAATATTGCTAAAATGTTGGTCCCAAACCCAAATGAAAAAACACTTGTGTGTATCGGTTCGACTGAAATGGCAGCAAATTCGCCAATTCGTGGATACGTACGTACGCTAAACAAGCAATTAATAGAGGCCTTAAGAAATAGAAAGGCGCACATATTGATGGTCAATGAATTTAGGACCACAAAGTTGTGCCCCAACAAAACATCCCTGTCACCTCACAGGTACCAATTTTGTCCGAATTTGCCGTACTTGTTGGAACAGGGATGTAAACGCCGGCAAAAATATCCTATATCTCGGACTGTGTCTCATACACAATAAAGAGAAGCATAAAAATTTCAAAAAGTCCCACTATTCTAAATATCCCCCCCTAATAATAACAAATAAATAAATAAATAATTAAATTTAAAGCTGCCGAATCCCAATATTTCATGTGAGTAAAAATATTTTATTATTATTATTACTAGCTGGCTCCGCGAGCCTTCGCGCCAGCTTCGTATGACCCGCGCTCGTTGTCTCTCCCCGGTAAAGCTTGATATTATATTTGGCAAAAGTAGTAAAAGTGATAAAGTAGTCTGTTTTTATACCCGACACACTCTGTGTCGAGGGTATATTGCGTTTGTTGGGTTGTGTGTAACACCCAGAACCAGTCGAGATAGACCATACAAAATGTATATAGAAATGATCAGCGTCACCAGGAGATTCGATTTAGACATGTCCGTCCGTCTGTCTGTCTGTCTGTCTGTCCGTCTGTCTATCTGTCTGTCTGTTTGCATACAGTTATCTTATCGAAGGAGTTAAGCTATCTTGACAAAATTTGGTATGCGTGCTCACGGGGACATGAGTAAGAACAAGTTCGAGAATGGACCCGATCGGAACATTTTTAGGGGTACCTCCAGTACTAGGGTCTGTTACGAAAATCACAAAAACTGCTCTAAAATCGAAGTTTTTCATGATATTTTGATGAAATTTGATATTTGAACATGTTTAAGGGCAAGTAATACGATTTCAAAAAATTGGAAAAGTGGGAGTGGCATAAGGGCGTTTTTCAAAAATTGTCTCCTACTCCCGAAATACCAATGGGACTTGAACAAAAATTGGCACGTATACTTCCTTGATAGCCAGTAACGTCCTTCCCAAAAAAATTTTCGATTGGACCATTATTAAGGGTACCTCCAGTACTAGGGTCAATGGAATTAATGGGATTCGTGGAATCAGTACGTTTTCACCTTTGAATTTTCTTTTCAATATAGTGGCTTCAATAACATTTGGCATCAAGTTTTTAACGGCTAATCGGGTTCCATTGCAAAGTTTCGGTTGACTTATGTTTCGGAGGCTAATAATTGGAACACATATTTTTAGTCGCAAATTGTGTGGTGGCACTCCAGGAACGTCTAATGAATTTAAAAATTTAGTTGCATAATGAACGACGTCATCGTCATTTGTAACTGTGTCGATTGACTTGTAGGAAACCACATCACCTGCAAAATATAAATCAATTTTATTAATGAAAACAAAAAGATTAATTTTTGATATCTTTTGCAATACCTGGTATTTTACTTTGAATTATCCAATTTAGTTCGGTAACATCTTTGTTTGTTCCTGCTAATATAGCTCGTTCGCTCAGCCATACATGTTTCATGTAGTTACGAATGATGTTCGGGAACACGCTTTGAATTAATTCATCTTTATCTTTGGTAATGCGACAGAAATTTTCAGGAAAAGTTATCATACCAGTTGAAGCATCAACTGGCATTGTACCATTTTCGATATCTAACAATTGTTTAGAAAATTCAGCAGAAGATGGATCATTTTGCAGTTGAATTCTAACGTTTGATGTTAGACGCAACACTTTTACGTGTCTCCATAATGGTGATAGTTTCAGACACGCATTGAGTTCATCTGCTGGCGTCTATCGAGGAATGACTGGCAAAGTTTGTCTGAAATCACTAGCTATCAATATCAATGCACCACCAAACAGATTATTTGTCTTTCGAATATCTCTCATCGTAGTTTCCAATGTTTGCAACGGTTTTTTGTGTGCCATGGTGCATTCGTCCCATATGATGATTTCGCATTGTTGCAAAACATTTCCTATTCCAGATCTTTTCGTAATGCCACATGTTGGATATTCAATCATATGAACGTTTAATGGCAATTTCAATGCGGAGTGAGCGGTTCGACCACCATCCAATAAAGTTGCAGCTATTCCGGAGGAAGCAAGTGCTAACGCAATTTTATTTTGTGATCGTATTTTTGCCAGTAGTAAAGACATTAAAAATGTCATTCCAGTACCACCTGGTGCATCCAAAAAATAAAAGCCTGCACTCTTATTTTCAACAGCATCCATGATGTCATCATATGCACGTTTTTGTTGAGCATTCAATTTTGGCAAATTCTCTTTAACATATTCCTTCAAAACAATTATATCAAATTGTCTTTCACGACGAATTTCCTGTTCAAAGACATCATGCATACTTCTGTTTGGTGCAATCAAACCACACTCCTCTAAAGTCTTATTTGCGATCATTAAACAAATATCTTCGATTTTAATTAATGCTTCATTATACATATCTAATGTATACTCCTATTCTGTATTAGATCTCAAACGACGCATCTCATTTAATATGTCTTCAGTTATATTATCGCGACATTTATTCCATAAATCAATAGGATCGGCTAGATAACATGTCGCGATTAATATTGCAAATAAATTCTCTTATTTGATATGGCGAACATGATGGTAAAGCGATGTCTCAAAATCGTATGCTGAATTCTATTTAGTAGATATAAACCCCCTCCAAATTTCAATTATCTTTGATTTATAGTGAAAAAGTTATCCGCGAAAAGCGTTTGAAAATTGTGGTTTTGAAATTTCTGAACCATTTCTTACAATTCTAGATAGGACTAAAAAAAACTTATCCGCAGTTTTTCGGACATTTACCTGGTTCAAGTCCCATGCTAAATTTCAATATGATATCTGTCATGGTAAAGGGGCTCTCTCCAGATCTCTCAGGAATGAAACCAAATGAAAAATTTCATATTAAAAGCCAGTTCATTTCTGAGCATTTTTCTATATGAAGTTTTTCATTTCTAGCTTATTATTTTTACCATCTTCATGTTTCATTATTAATTATTATTTGGGCTTTTGGTCCCTCATTTTTCACTTATAGTGAAAAATGTATTATTTGGCAATTGAAAAAATTTATTTCATTTCTGACAGATCTGAGAGAGCCTCTTAGGAGTAAATTACGAAAAACTAATTTGTGACCGACAGACAGATTGACATGTGCTAGATCGACTCTCCTCTCGTCAACCTGATCAAGAACACGTATATATCGGAATATTGGTATCCTGTTCCAGAGTATTCGGAATATTAGTATCCTGTCCCAGAGTATTCGGAATATTAGTATCCTGTCCCAGATCATTAACTAATGATTGGTCAGGACATCCGTTCCTTCTCGCTACTCCTCTTGTGAAGGGGAGATGATTGTTCCTCATTGGAGCTAAATATAATACTGTCTATATTTATTTTCCTCTCTCCAAAAACTTCTGCTCTTTTCATTTTCAATTATTCTATACGAAAACTTCGTATTTTATACTTCAGACCTCTTGTTTTTTTTTTTAAATAATCATTTCTCAAGACAGACAGTAGCATATTCGGTACAAAGTGTTACACTTTCACCTCGCTCTCAAAACAGCTTACTTTAGCTAAAAGAATCCTAAAACAACATATGACAACACATCCAATGTTATACCACGACATATATATCTCTAAATTTTTAAAAAAATGTGATGTTTTCAACCTTGGAAATATCCGGAAACCACTGTATTGAAGAAAGGGAAAGTGGACCTATTTTGAGGAACGCCACCGTTATTCGCTATAAGCTCTCACTTGTTGGCTCATTGCTGATCATCGTATGTTATTGAAAAAAAAAAGGAAAAGCCAACTATAAAATGCAATTAATAAAAACCATTTGTCAACCAGATTGCGAAAAACCAAGGTCTTAATATTTTAATTTACTCTTCTTTCGCAACTGAAAAAGCATGAAAACAAACAAATCCGGAGAATTTAAATAGAAATTGAGAAATTTTCCTTATATTAATTGCCTTCTGTGTGGGTAAGTCGTATTGCTCATTTCTTTTAATTCGTATACTTTTTATGGAAAATACTCGTCCAGATTCTTTACTTTAGCGTAGCGTGGCGTAGCTGTAAGCAAATCCGTCCAAAGCTGATATGCTCTTCCTAGAACGCAACATTAAAAAAAAAAAAAATCTAAATAAAAACTATGAGAGAAAAAAATCCAAGTAGATAAAAAGAATAAAGCAGTAAAAGTAATTATGAATCGAAAGATAGTCATGCGAACACGAACAAAGGCCGTCGAGTACCATCCTTTTTGAAATAAAATTTTGCCCTTTTTTTTTGGTTTTATCTGTTTTCGGCTGTTTCTCATTTTTTGTACAATTTATTAATATTCTTCATTTTCATATTCGGCTGCAGCAAAGTTTTCTGTAACGGCATCGAGAATGCAAAACGAAAAAAACAAATTGTGGGAAATTTGTAATTAGTTTTTTGAGACTGCAGGGCATCTGTTTTAAGCTGAAACTTTCAAACAGACCATGACTCTTTCCTTCGCCAGTGTGAAAAAAAAAACGGAGGTCAGCAGGAAATTATACTAGTTTTAAACGAAAAATAATGCTCAGAAAAATGAGGTCAGATAATGTTAAAATTGGAAAAAATTATTTAATTTCACAAAATCTAAATTTAAAGTGCATACAATATTGATGTGTTGAAAGCTGGAGGAGCGCATTCAACGGTCAAGAACAGACAACTTCAACTTTTTTTATTGTTTTTTAAAAGTTTCTATTTTAAGAAACGTTAAAACGACATTTTATGCAGTTATTTCATGTTGAAGATTAAATGGTCGATGACCGCAAAAAACAACTTAAAAAGTTCTGTAGATTGCTAAGAAAAATAGAAGAAACCTAGTCAACCAGTGTTCTAAGTTAGAGGCTTTAAATTACAATTTTAGCGAAACTATTGAACATGCAGCACTGATGTGTAAAAAGCAAATTATAATTAGGAAATGAAGCGTGTATTTTGATAGAAGAATATTTTTAAAAAATGTTCACCGGTGTTTTTTAACAATCTTTCCACGTACAGACAAAGTACGTCACGTATCGGAGATAATTGAAGCAAGTACTCAACGTTGGTAGTTTTTCAATTGTTAACCACCGTTTTGGATTCCGATAAGCTGTGATTTTGGAAACCCCCTTGAACTGTGTTGAAATTTACGTTGCAAATTATTGAGTCCATAAAATCCGTTTTTACATTGATATGGCTACTCTTCAAGTGAATTTAGAAACCACATTACTTCAATAAGAAAACAATATGGTTCAATATGAATATAATATTAATTTAATTACCTTAAAATATTTTTTATATCGCAACCCCCTCTTCTAAGGAGGACACAACTCAAAATTTCCCATTTTTGAGAAAACGCAAAAAACAATATGCGTCGCAGTGTCAATCAAAGCTAGAAGAAAGGCACTGACGGGGTTTTCAGGCTTTTTATAATAACCAAAAACGGATTAGAATTTTTCGTGCGGGTAGAGACGTGAACTATGATCAAGTTCCATATGCTAACTCAAAACTGAAGGCTTTTGAGTTGTGTCACCTTAGAAGAGGGTTTGCGATATATTGTTTCTATATTAAAACCTTCAGTATTGTGCCACCTTGATTTAATGCTATTCCATATTGAAATTAAAATTTTCTGTTACTAGACTATTATTAACGTTACTTGTTGAATCAATGTGGTTTTTATTTCTTTTAAATGGTTATTTTCACGTTCAAATGCAACCATGCTGTTTTATCTGCGTTAAATTTTAATGCATGCATTGGTTAGGTAATGACATTTTTAATCATGCGTTAACGAGTTAATGCAGGTAATCGAGGTAATGCACTATGTGGAATCATGGAAAAATTGATCTATTTCAAGAAACGTTCTTTGGCATACTTCAATTACGTCACCCCCGAGAATCTTCTGCACTCAAAATACTCAAAGCATTCAAATAGTTTCTCATTTAAGAAATATTCACGAAATCTTTTTTTTAAAGCTTTAAAGTTTTTTTGAAAAAAGTCATCTTGAAGAAAATTTACATCGAAAGTCAATCTACGATTGGAAAATAAGTAATTGGATTTATTACGTTATTTCAACAGTAAATTATATCAAAATGACTTTAGTTATCGATAGCAAAAGTCTCAAAATATGTACCCTTTATTTCTTAAGGAAAATATAACAAGTAAGAAAGCTAAAGTCGGTCAAGCCCGACTTTGAAATACCCAGCGTACCCGACATTATGAGCGCACTATGTTTTGCTTCTCTATTTGTGGGCGTGGCAGTGGGAGGGCAACATAAATTATTTCCCTACACCTTTCATTTGCCTTGGTGAACCTATGTTGCGAATTTGAAGCTTCTACGCCTTTTACTTCGGAAGTTACGAAAAATCTTCATTTGTGGGCGTGGCAGTGGGCGGGCCGCATAAAATTTTTTCCTACACCTTTCATTCGCCTTCGTGAACCTATGTTGCGAATTTGAAGCTTCTACGCCTTTTACTTCGGAAGTTACGAAAAATCTTTATTTGTGGGCGTGGCAGTCTGCGGGCAACAAAAAATTTTTTCCTAAACCTTTCATTCGCCTTGGTGAACCTATGTTGCAAATTTGAAGCTTCTACGCCTTTTACTTCGGAAGTTATGAAAATTCTCTATTTGTGGGCGTGGCAGTGGGCGGGCTACATAAATTTTTGTTCCTACACCTTTTATTTGCCTTGGTCAACCTATGCTGCGAATTTGAAGCTTCTACGCCTTTTACTTCACAAGTTACGATAAGCCCTTATTTTTGGGCTTATTTGTGGGCGTGGCTCGAGGAGGGCGGCGTCCATTTTTTGCCAGGATATGTCCCTTTTCGTAGTTTACCAGTACACCAAATATCAATGGAATGTGTTGAGTGGTTCGCAAGTTACAAGCATTTTACTGAAAACACATTATATTCATTTGTGGGCGTGGCAGTGGGCGGATGTCTCCCATTTTTACTTAGGATCATACTCGGATCCCGATTTACCTGTGTGCTAAATTTCGACTTGATTGGTCCAGCCGTTTCGGAGGAGATCCGACTACGGACGGACAGACGGACGGACGGACAGACGGACAGACGGACAGACGGACATGTCTAAATCGATTCAGTTTTTGATCCTGATCATTTCTATATATATTTTTCTATATCTCCGGAGCTTAATTCTCCCTGTTACAAGATTTGCACAAAACTAACAGGTTGGCTGATAAGTCCCCGGTCTAACAAAGAAAAACACATTTTTTTGTCAAAATTCGTTTTTATTATTCAACATAGTTCCCTTCAAGAGCGATACAACGATTATAACGACCTTCCAATTTTTTGATACCATTTTGGTAGTACTCCTTCGGTTTTGCCTCAAAATAGGCCTCAGTTTCGGCGATCACCTCTTCATTGCAGCCAAATTTTTTCCCTGCGAGCATCCTTTTGAGGTCTGAGAACAAGAAAAAGTTGCTGGGGCCAGATCTGGAGAATACGGTGGGTGGGGAAGCAATTCGAAGCCTAATTCATGAATTTTTGCCATCGTTCTCAATGACTTGTGGCACGGTGCATTGTCTTGGTGGAACAACACTTTTTTCTTCTTCATATGGGGCCGTTTTGCCGCGATTTCGACCTTCAAACGCTCCAATAACGACATATAATAGTCACTGTTGATGGTTTTTCCCTTCTCAAGATAATCGATAAAAATTATTCCATGCCCATCCCAAAAAACAGAGGCCATTACTTTGCCAGCGGAC
>CM035807.1:72395273-72457773 GCA_020466095.1 Chlorops oryzae
ATGCATTTTTTGCCCCACTCGGCTGCGCCTCGTTTTACAACATTTACCACTCGTGCAAAAAAGAGCTTCATTTCGACACTTGTATCGAAAATATCTATTATTCTTTTCAAATAAAAAGAAAAAATAAACAAAAAGTACATTTCATGTAAATATTTCTCCATATTGCACGTCGTCCAATGTTCAGCGAAGATTTTTGACAAGATATTTTTCTGTTATATCTTTTTTTTTTTTTTCTATTCAAACTTTGGAGGAACGTAGTAGAGACGTCTCCCGCTGAGGTGTAACGAACCCAGCGTACCGGCAAGTGCCACGAAGCGATTATCAAGCGAAGCAAGCGAAGACAGTGAACCCTCTAGCGAACACAAGACTACCCAGCCTGTGACAGGGCAATAATACCAGGCTTCTCTACGGGTAGAGAGGATCAAAAAGTTACATTTTCGAAACTACTAACTGAAAAGTTAGAAACAATAGCCAAGCGGTCAACCACTAGCCGTAACTGGCGAAATGGCTGACCCACCATCAACAGCGTCTGAAGCGGGCGCACAACCAGTTCCTACCGCTTCAAACCCAAAAAGCGAAAGTCAACACGAAGACAACAAATTTGAATACATATCTGAGTGGCTGAATAAGCCCCTACCAATGGTGGGAAATAGCCAAATTGGTATTTCCCAGTATCCTTCCGGCACGGACATCGTCCGGAAAGTGGGCACGGCGACGACACCTTGCACAACCTATGCTTCTATAACCACGTCCTATTTAGCCGTTTGGCACAGTGAGCGGACCGACTCACCTCACCAACATATGGAAACATATACGATCGAAAGACCAAGTAATGTTTGCGTACCAACATCGGAGCAACTAAGTCTGGTGTCCCCCCAGATACGCAGGGGATACGCCGCGGGCATTTACGTTTTCACTCCACAATTTAACGGATTTATGACACGCCAGCAGCTACAGTTCAAAATAAACAGATTAAGACAACAAGGGAAAGCGGTGGCATTTAAAATGGACAACGTAGTTAATATCTCTCCACGTTTGAGTGTGTTAGATAACAATACTCAAACAGGCACATCTCGGGTTGACGATGCAGCAGCTAACTCAACACAAACGGGATGGGACGCCGATAACATTGAAGACCATTGGAAGCCGCCCCCTTCAAACACAGAATTCCAGCGCGTTTTCTCTAGCCAGGCCCAATACTGCCCATTCGCGTCAGCCGCATCATTGTACCTGAAAAGAATGAGGTGTTCGGATCGTGTGCGCACGCCAGATGTACGCTATACTTGGCAGATACCTGAGCTAAACTGCCGCCATCAGTAAATCAGCATCCATACAATTCTGCTATATGACTGCTTCCTAATCTTTGCTTCGGGACCCTTCCTGCTTCTATACACTGACCAAGGCAATCGGACAAGATATGGCCTCTGTGCACGATGTTGCACCACTAATGCGTCTGGCGCCCTCATACACTCTCTGTCTGGCCAATCCGGTAAGGTGGATCCAGTGTAACCCAATTCATGCGTAATGTTGATGCGGATTTCTTGTCAGTAAATATTGCGAGCACGCCGATACAGAGCAATACATACAGAGTATGTGTGACGTCTGTGGACACCTTTCTGGCCGTAGGCCAGGCGAACGTTTTCGCGCATCCTCTTACACCCCCCTTCGCAGTATCGACGCTAGATAAAGATTGGATAGCTATCCCCATAAGCGCACAATTAACGATTAGTCCATATTTACGAGAATATATAAGTGCATACTTCTGCTCATCACGGACGTATGGTACCGTGTCGTACACTTACAGCCATCGAAGGAATCCTCCAATCCAGCTAACGGGTTTGGCTAAGACTATGCCAGCTTCGACTACTTTGCACATACGGGTACCAAAAAACATTATGCTGGTTTTAACGGATCAAACTTCATTTTCGGCTCCGCCGAGCATCAGCATGTGTGGAGTTACAATGCAAATTCTGTTATATCAGCTGTCAAACTGTTAATATCGCGACATATAAGCTTAAATGGAAAATCCAAGATGTTAAACAAGGACGACAATAGTATCTTTGTTACAAATAGAATTGCGGTGTTGATAATGTATAACCAAAATTGGTACTTTTTGGTAGTTATCGGTAGGAGTTTTGTTTGACAAAAAACAAAAGAAAAAAATCGAGTGACACCAGGGACGAAAATCGCAGTAGATTTTAAGCTTTTCGCAGTGTCGCACTAGATGTCAAAAATTTCAAAAAAACGCAGTAGATCTGCTGCAATTGCAGTACAGTTCCAACTCTGTTCAGAACCTTAAAGCGATGCCCAGTTTTAATCGGAGATAATACTAAGATATTGCCAAAAGCTTATTTGATGGTTCATTTACTCCGAAAGTGTAGTAACTCTCAACATTATAATACAACAAAGATGTTTAAACTTTGAACAACGATAATCGTCAAAGATCGATATTTACCCAGCATCCCTAAGACAGCTGGAAAGTTGTGCACATGCACGAAACTGATTTTTGCACTAGGTTAAGGCGGAGCATATGTGCAAAATCGGAGCATATGCATACGTGTACATTTTGTTAGTGTAAAGAGCAAAAAAGCATAAATATTTTGCTCATGCTCAAATACACGGCCAAATGCACTGGATAGTTAATACCGCTAATTTTGTGACAAAATATTTTTCCCTCGCATACTCTATCGAAATTTTTTAAATTTGCGAATCGCTGTTCATTTCCAATTATAGTGAAGCTGAAGCATAAGCTATCGTGTGCTTGTTGTATTTCCGCAACAACATATAACAACAAACACATGACAACCTAGGCTTCATCTTCACTATATTTGCAGCCTTAGACATCTTAGTAGTTATAAAGTCTTTGGATACATTACTTCAACCTACAATTCTAATAAGCATTATGCGGATTAACACATAAGAGGTAACAAAATTGTTACAAAATTCGCTTGCAATGTTTTCACGCACCCATATAAGTTGCGCATTAATATTTGAAAAGATCTGGACGTTAAATATATGTACACTGTGTGTAAAAATTTAATTTTGTATGAACAGAGCCCGCAAAATTTTTTTAAAGAAAATGCAGGGATAGAAAATATTTATCAAATTGATTTTTAAAACTCTAATATGCACACTGAGCGAACTTTACCATGATTTTTTAAAAGGGCGCATTGTTATTCAGAATCCTTTTGATTTTCGAGCAGAGGAGGGGAAATATTTACCGGGTGCCTAGATACAGGGTGTTAAACTTTCGGTCCTTTTTGAATTCAAAAAAATCTACGTCTCGCAAATTAGCAAATTAAAAAAATGTGATAAAGGATTTTTATAGATTTTTTTCTGCTCTTTCCGAAAAAAAATATTACAATCTCCAGAAATTATTATTTATGCAAAAAAAAACGGTTTTTATTTTTAAAATCAATTTTTCGCTCAATGCGACATTTTTAATTTTTTTTAAAATAATTTTAAACGAAAGCTGAGCTTTTTTTCTATAAGATAAAGTCTTAATTGAAGTGGGATCTCCAAAACTTACGAGTAAACGGAGGTGTTGAACCCAGCACGACCCTCGCGCCAAGCACGCAGAAGCCGCTATTCAGCTGTGGCTGCTGAACTTTTCTAGTTGATAAAAATTAAATTTGTTTTCACATTTCTTCTTGTATAGGTATTTTTTTGTTGAAATTTTTTTTAATTAAAAATGATCTTGTCATTTCAATTACGTCCGTGGTTGGTTCAACAAATTAAATTTAAATCCATTTTTGAAAATTATCATGTCAATTTAACCTGAAACATGATTGATTCAAAAGGAAAATCTTTATTTTTTTTCAACAAGGAAAATTGTTAAAATAAAAATAATCCTTGTTGAAGCCATTTTGTATGTTTTTATTTTTGATTTAACCAGTTTTCTGGTTGAGTTTTTTCTCTGCAATTTTAATTTCAATATTGAAACTTGTGCTGCAACAGATAGTGTATCCGGCCGAATGCCGGATATCCGGCTGGTTGCCAGGCCGGATGAACGGCTGCCAGATATTTAGTTTTTTTTTGTTATATATTTTTCGGTTTGAAAACCGGACTTTGCGTCAAAAGACCTCACTCACATGTTTTAAGTGACTGATACATAGGGTTACCAGATCCTGAAAGTGCTAAAGCAGTACATTTCAATTCTTTTCCAAAAAAAGCAGTACATTTCGGAAAAAAGAAAGTACATATTTTGCACAAAATGCAGTTTTTATTTTGTAAGCGTCGCCCACTATAAAAATGACATTTTTTTACGTCTCTGTCATTTTCAATTGGCTGTGGTCGTGTACTGCACGAAACTGCTCAAAACCGCCCAATTTTTCAGAAAACTGTTCCCGAACTACACGACTGTGCAAATGAGAGATTTTGACAGAAGAAGACGCCAAGTACTGTGTCAAAATTTCTCTCATTTGCACAATCGCTAAGTACGGGAACAGTTTTCGGTGAAATTGTGCTGTTTTGCGTACACTTTTTTTTATTTTGTTGAAATGTTTAAATGTTGAGTCGGAATTCGAAAGATGTTTGCCTAAAACCATTTTGAGAATTTTTTCAGATTTTTTGAAAGGGGTTTAGAGGTCGCCCAAAAGGGTTTTATGGGGAAAAAAGCTCTTTTGAGGGAATGATTGATATTTGTTTCTCAAATGGATGCATATGTATAAAATTTTATGTGGGACTGCAATCATATCGAAAGCTTATTGATTGAACTTTACTTTGGTATACAAAAAGGGGGGTTAAAATTATTTTTCTGGTCCCCCTAGGCCAAAAAAATTTTTTTTTTCCAAAAAATTTGATAATTTTTTGAAAAGACCAAAATTTTTTTGAAATATTCCATTTAAATATTAAATGTGAGTATGCAGTTATAAACTTTGATCAATTTTAAGCAAATTGAAAAAAAAACAGCAAAATTTTCTTTGGAGCAGCAAACATCGCAACAGGCTTTTTAGAGACTGATCCAGATTTGTGGCAAGAAGATAAATCTTATGTCGATGCCATAGAAAAAATAAGATGCATTCGTGTTGTCAATGACGTTGCCGAACGTGGTGTTGCAACTGCTAATGGTTACAGACATTTGACAAAAGCAGAGGACAACTTTCAAAATTTGCTGCAAGTAGTTGAATACACCCGCAAAAATACTGCTCGAAACATGGATAAAAAGTAAATTTCTACATGTTTTTGCAACAAATCTGTTTTTTTTTGTTTTTTATGATCTTCTGAAGATAATTAAATAGTTTTTGCATAAAAAAAATGAAAAAAATTGTATAAGCTATTCATTGTTGTGGTACAAAAGCCAACCGCATACTGGTCAATCGGTCGCACACAGGTGGGTAAAAATTTAAAAGTAGCATAACTTCGTCGAAATAAAGGGTAAATGGAAATTTTCAATTTGCTTAAAATTGATCAAACTTTATAACTGCATACTCAGATTTAATATTTAAATGGAATATTTCAAAAAAATTTTGGTCTTTTCAAAAAATTATCAAATTTTTTTGAAAAAAAAATATTTTTTTGGCCTAGGGGGACCAGAAAAATAATTTTAACCCCCCTTTTTGTATACCAAAGTAAAGTTCAATTAATAAGCTTTCGATATGATTGCAGTCCCACATAAAATTTTATACATATGCATCCATTTGAGAAACGAATAGCAATCATTCCCTCAAAAGAGCTTTTTTCCCCATAAAACCCTTTAAGGCGACCTCTAAACCCCTTTCAAAAAATCTGAAAAAATTCTCAAAATGTTTTTAGGCAAACATCGTTCGAATTCCGACTCAACATTTAAACATTTCAACAAAATAAAAAAAAGTGTACGCCCTAATACCTATACAGGCTTTTTGGGAATTCTAATTCCGCCCGATTTTTTTCAAACTCCTCTTTTCACCTATCGGGAAAGCAGGCGGGAAAAATTTTTTCAATTTGCAAAAATTTTCGTTACCGACAACACATTTTCCGGAGAAAATCTTATGTGTCGAATAAAATTTTTTCCACTTTTTTTGAGACAAACTAAGCGGAACAAATTAGAGTCAGATAATTTTTTGTTTTAATGACCCAAATAAGGCAAATTCTTTAATTCTATAATTCTTTAACATGTTTTAAACGAGAGTTGATATCAAAATGCTTTAACTCAGAAAACTGCGCGAAACAGAAAAAATAAAAACCCAAGCCTTAAACAAAATCTTTGCGCTTAAACTTTTTTAAAATATCTAACGTTTGCGATTGTATGAATTTTTTTCCTTCTCCTGTAAAGTAACAAAATAATGAGTTCGATATAAGCTTTTAGAATATGATGATGTTTGATTTGAAAAACAAGAACCAAAGTTTCTATTTTTGACCCAAACTTTGTTTACATTTTTTTTTTTTTTTTTTTTTGCTTCGAAAATTTGATTACTTTTTCAAATTTTCCCCCCAACTGCACATAAAAAAAAGAACAATACTTAGCAGAACTTCGGCCTTCGTTCGAAAGTGGGTTCGTTTTTGTTAATAGTTTGAAAGTGGGTTCGATTTTGTTTATAGTTTGAAAGCCTTCTCTGCTGTGAGAAGTTTCTCGATATTGACGAGTGCGGTAATATACCTTGAACGCAATTGAAAAACCAGAAAGTTGCAACAGGAGATAGTGCCGCCAGTAAAATATAAATATTTCATTCTATCTTATGGCAACACTAATTGCAGCTTTAAGGATATTTAATTTATTAAAACTTTCTACTAACAGACTTAAATTTTCAAATTTAAAATCATGTCGTGGCGGGCCAAGACACCAAAATGAGACGAGACGGCTTCTGAACCAATTGGTAAATATATATAAAATATATATAAAATTAATGTTTCAAATTTATTTTATTTTTCATTAGAAGCAACGGCCGAGGGTAAGAAGAAGACGGCGGCGCCCACAGCCGATTTTCTTTCACCCGCGGCAGCAATATGCTATGATAAATTTCAAAAAAACCTATATAAACCCACGGCTTCTTGGAATATGAAGGGGAAAACAGTCGTTTTTATATGAAGTTTTTTATTTCTGACGGAGCTGGAGAAAGTCTTTTCGGATTAAGCCTTATGGCGACAACAGGCCACCAAAATGAAGCGAAAAGGCTTCTGAACCAGTTGATAATTTTTAAATACAACATTTAAAATTTAATTTTTTAAGTTTATTGATTTATTCTACTAGAAGCAGCGGCTGCAGAAACGCCCAATAGCAGGAACACGGCGGCGGCCACAGCCGATTTTCTTACGGCCCCGGCAGCAATATGCTATGATAATTTTCAAAAAAGCTATATAAACTAACGGCTTCTTGGAATATTAAAGAGAAAACAATGGATATCCAAGGTAAGTACAAATATGGGGCTCTCCATCAGAAAATTTCTGATTAATTTCTGAACCCCTTTTTTTACCTTTTCCGGAGGAGTCTATCGCAGCTTAGTCTAGCAAAGTTTGTTTACATAATAATAATAGTATTTAGTCTCACAAAATCCAATATGTTATTAAGTAAAAAGTGTTTGCGAATGGTGGTCATGGCTAAATTTTAGCTGTTAGAGGACATTCTATCTAGCTGCGAAATACAACTTTTGATTGGAGAAAAGTTGAAAATATTTTTGAATTTGAAAATAAAATCCTTTTCCAATTTCCTGTTCAAATATTTCTCTGGCTTATTATACCTTTTCCGAAGGAAAGGGTATATTAAGTTTGGCACGGTGTATGTAACATACCAAAGGAGTCGCGGTAGATATAGACATATATATATATTCTTGATCAGGGTGACAAGAGGAATCGATCTAGCCATGTCTGTCTGTCTGTCTGTCTGTCTGTCTGTCTGTCTGTCTGTCTGTCTGTCTGTCTGTCGGTCACACTTTAGTTTTTCGTAATTTACTCCTAAGCCATGAAAGATATCATATTGAAATTTGGCATGGACTTCAACCAGGTAAATGTCCGAAAAACTGCATACAAATTTTTTTCGTAGTCCCTTCTTGGGTCGTGGGAAGTGGTTCAGAAGTTTCAAAAATCACGATTTTTAACGTTTTTCCTGGATAACTTTTTTACTATACATCCCAGCTTATTGAAATTTGGTGAGTGTATAGCTACTATGTAGACTTAAGCTTTCTCTGAAAAAAAATTGTGACATCGCTATTACTATGGTCATCATCCTACACAATACAAAAAAACACTCTTTCTCTTATTCTCATATCTGAATACAAAAATTATTTTTTTGCTTCTTCTGATTGTGTATTTTGCCGCCAAATAAAGTCGTCCATTATGGATAAATTTTGACCATGACCACATTTCGCGAAATTCGCAAAAATTTATTTTCACTATTTTGAATTGAGTATTTCGCAGCTAAACAAAATGTCCTCTAAGGGTTAAAATTTGATCAAGACCACCATCCGCGAAATTCGCGAAAATTTGATTTTCACTAGTTTGAATTGAGTATTTCTCAGTTAACCCTAGAAAGATAACGTACGCCTACGAGACGTAGTCATTTTTAATTTTTTTGCTCCCGCTTTTGAAAGCATATTTAAGTTTTTTCTTATTTACTTTTAATATATACAAGTTTGGTTATTAAAATGAGCCGAAATGACTGACAATAAATTAAATAATGTATTTAAATTACAATCTGTTCACATTTTTTTTTAAAACATCCTTAAGGATAGTAAAAACAAACACACGTCGCTCAGGCATATCGTTATCTTTTCAAGGTAAAAAAATAACGTTATCTTTCTAGGGTTAAACAAAATGTCCTCTAAAATTTGATCAAGACCACCATCCGCGAAATTCGCGAAAACCTGATTTTCACTATTTTTAATTGAGTATTTCGCAGCTAAACAAAATGTCCTCTAAGGGTTAAAACTTGATCAAGACCACCATCCGCGAAATTCGCAAAAATTTTATTTTCACTATTTTGAATTGAGGTTTTCGCAGCTAGACAAAATGTCCTCTAACGGTTAAATTTTGACCATGACCACCATTCGCGAAATTCGCAAAAATTTAATTTTCACTATTTTGAATTGAGGTTTTCGCAGCTAGACAAAATGTCCTCTAACGGTTAAAATTTGACCATGACCACCATTCGCGAAATTCGCAAAAATTTTATTTTCACTATTTTGAATTGAGGTTTTCGCAGCTAGACAAAATGTCCTCTAACGGTTAAAATTTGACCATGCTCACCATCCGCGAAAATTTTGTGCTTAATAATAATCTCGAGTCTTAGAAGGTATAAATAGATATCCAAGCTAGGAACGGCAGGAATTTTTGTTAAGGTAATGTTTTAACATATTTCAGGCTGAGGAAAAGGTATGTGTGCAATCGGCTTAGCCGATGTAAACTTCTTTACTTGTTTTTCAATCATTTGGACTTCACTGAGCGAACTTTACCATGATTTTTTTAAGAGGGCGCATTGTTATTCACCGTCCTTTTGAATTTCGAGCAGAACGAAAATTTCAAAAGAAAAATTATTGAGTCAACATTTTTGGTTGATTTAAAAGGAAATATGTTTAATTACATTTCTTTTCGTTCGGTATAATTCTCATTTGCTTTATAAAAAAGGACATATAAGATATGTATTTATTTTAGGACTTTTTGGGGATTGCGAAAGCAGTCACGATAACGGAGTGACAAAGTCGGATGAAGTCCGTTCGATGGCTTATTTTGGGGTTATGTTCAGCAGAGGCCAATTTGCTTTGAACGTTAATTAAATTTGTTTTGACATTTCTTCCCGTATAGGTATTTATTTTTTTTAATTTTTTTTTTTTTATTTTAAAAATTATCGTATCATTTCAATTATGTCCGTGGTTGGTTCAAAAATTTTAATTTTAAATCCATTTTTGAAAATTTTGATTTCAATTCAACCTGAAATATGGTTGATTCGAAAGGAAAATCTTTATTTTTTTCAACAACAAAAATTGTTAAAATAAAAATATTCTTTGTTGAAGCCATTTTGTATGTTTTTTCTTTTGATTTAACCAGTTTTCTGTTTGATTTTTTTCTCTGTGTTTGAATGGAATTTATTGAAAAATTTTGGGTGTATAAATTGGGCATTTTGATTTTATTTTTCGTTCTTATGTTCGAAATGAGGTAAATACTTTCATAAAAAATTCTTCACTACAAAGAATATAAAATACTTGTGAAGGATTCATTTATTGCGAAGATTGGCAAGATTATTTTATTTTGTTTCTTCTTCAGGAACCTTAACCGCCTGGACTTGGCAAAAAGCTGCATTGCTGGTCTGCGAGAACTGGCAACACAATGCATTGGGAGGAATTACCGCTGGGCATCAAACCGGTACAAGAATAAGCGGTTATTTAAAAAACCAAACAGGACTCCGGTAGAAAGGGAAACAAATCCGGTAGAAGGGGCAAGCACTACGTTGGAGGAGCAAGAAACGACTGTGGCGGAAGCAGAAAATTTAAATTGTAGTGAAATAAATGTGCATTTTAAAGAACTGTCAAAATTATGCTTGCAAAGCCCTGAATAAAATAAAAAATAAGCAGTCAGGATAAAATATCAATTCAAAGACTAATTTGATGAATAAAACTTTTCATCCTTAAATATTCAATTTGAGAAGCAGGCATAGAGATTTTTTATAGGGAATTGGAAAAGAATTTTATTTTCAAATTCGAAAAATTTCTTGAACTTTTCTCCAAGCGCAGTTGGTGTTAAATGTTAACTATTAAAAGTTGGCTTTTTTAACTGGAGTAATAACCCACAAAGAAAAAATATTTCTCCACATCAATTTGGTTGCCTTCATCCGTGGGAGCATCCGATATTTAAAGGGAACGCCGAGAAAATAAGTGAGAAGTAGAAATAAAAATTCGCGTAAACTAATTCGCTACAGTAAGCAAACTCCACTATCGTGAATGTATGCGTAGCGACCGAAATTTTCGGTACTTTGCGTGACACTGTTCCCTAAAATTTTACAGCGAGCAAGAGCGGAATTATGTAAGTTTTTAATTTTAATTTTGCGAGTGAGAGAAAATTCATTCACGACAAGTTTTTACCGCGCGCTTCATTGATAAAAATAATTGTGAAAGTAAAGAGGCGCACATTTCTATATATGGCGAATCTACCGGAAGATGCTTTTTCTACACGTAGAGTGACAAGAGGAATGTTGACTAAATTAATAGCGCTACAATATGAAGCAGCTGTAGAAAAGCGAAGAGCGAACACAGACAACGAATTAGACGCCAAGACCCCGAAATTAGAATAACAAAGAGAATAAGAGATGCAGAATATCAAAGAAAAAGAGGCCAAGATAAGCGATATAGATCACAAGAAAGATAAGAGGTTCAGAAGCACATTCGTCAAGACGAAGAATACAGATTAGAAGAGAGGAATCGTGATGCTGGAGCTCATTCGTTCAGCCGTCAAGACGAAGAATATAGATTCATTGGGCGGATTCAAGATGCTGAAGCTCATTCGTCCAGACAGAAAATTCAGATTCTACTTAACGATTTGTAATACACAGAAGATTTCTATAGTCAAGGTATAAATTGGGAAGCGTGGCATGGTTATTAATATTCGCTCAAAATGGTAAACAAGATGCTAAGACCTAAGGATACCTTTATATGAGGTGAGCCTGACATAAAAATGCCCGACACTGACACACATACTTAGTCAAATAATTTTTAAAACATTCCGAAAACAGGACCACTAAGAATTAATATTCTAGAGGTTTTTAAGGCCATAAGGGGCCCCATATAATGACTTTTGTTAAATTTCTTTATGAAAATCGCGCCCTTTCAACGCTAACTTTGCAAAATTTCTTGAATTCCAATTGGAGGCTTAAATATACGATCAACTTTTAAATTTCATTGAAATATTTCGAAAATCCCGATTTTGGGGCAGTTTTGAGATTTTTGTGACATACCTTAGTAGCGGAGGTACTCTCAATAATGAACCGATCAAAAAATTTTTGGAGAGGAGGTTTTTGGCTACAATGGAAGCATACGTGCCAACTTTCGTTCAAGTACCATTTGAATTTCGGGTAAAGGAGACAATTTTCGCGCTTCTGCCCCTCTAACTTGTCCAATTTTTGGAAAAATCGGGTTTTAGTGATGATCGTTTTGGTGATTTTCATAACATACATACTTATGGGGCACAGACACAGAATGCGTCGGGTATAAAAAAAACCTTTGTGCACTATGGCGACCAAATCGAGGGCATTAGTCATACCATGGATGAGTAAGATATGAAAAACACCGATTATTCTCCTGAAGTAGATGACGTAGCTAGAGTTCCACTGGACGACGTCCAAACTAAATTTCCAAGACCAAAGACATGAAATAAAACCCAACGTCTCTGTTCTAAGTACATATCGTCGCTACTCTTCAGAAACGTTAGCGTCATGACATCAATTTTCAGAAAACGAAAAAAACTTAATAGTTTTTTAAATCGGTGTTTTAAATTCAATTTCGTTTTATCAAAATATAGTTTTGTAACTCCCTCAACGGTACACAACTTTGTTTTGAAATTATTTACTTGTTACAAGTAGCTCTCGCCAAATTTGTCGCTTACGTTTTTTTTTGCGCAAATCAAAATTTGCTAATTTTGTCACTTGCGAGGTTTCTAAAAATTGAAAAAACAAGAAAACTGGAATGTTTAAATTAATATTTATTCTTTCAGTCAAACAAATTTTACTTCTTATGTTCTTTTGTTTGTTGTTTTCTCTTTTCGTTCTAAATCAAATGAGCAACAAATTTTTTTCAAGCTTATACAAATTTTTTTCAGTAATAAAGCCTCAAAAAACAACTTAAAATTATTAAATTTTATTATTTATTGGAAGCATTTTAAAAAATTTGGTAAATTAATCGGTATTCGTCATCGACATTGCAACCTACTTGAGGGATATCTATAAAATTGAACAATTATTGTTAAATATATTGTCATAAAAATGATTAACCCGTTGGTAAAACATTATTTTAGATTTTTTATGGTATGCTTACTACTTTTAAAGTCTTAAAGTAGCATGGGTTTTATTCACCATACCTATAATTTTTAATAGCAGCCTGCCATATATGTGTTGGATTGTACTTTGACCTTACTTTTTAAAGAAACAGCTAGGTACTTGCGTATTTTGGTTTTTATTTTTTCTTTTAAAGGAGATATTTTTTCGGTTTTTGTTTCCAACAACAAAATATGCCTGTCTGTTTACAAATGAGAAAGATTGTGTTTTTTTTAAATTAATGTTTGAGCCGAAAAGAAGGTTTTGCATGAAATTTTCATTCTGTATGGCACTTACTTACGAGGTTTTTGAATTGGTCCTAGTTTTTTTTTTTCATAAAAACTTGTCAAGATGTCCTTCAGCTTCAGTTGTCACTAAAAAGACTAAGTCTTATTTATTTGAATTTCACATACAATTGAAGTTCGACAGAATGAAACGAAGCATTGAACTATCAAAAATTTGCGCCTTTTATTACCCACTTTTTCACCATAAACATCAAAAACTAAACGGAGATGTAAAGCGTTAAAAAACAAACAAAAATAAATGAACAAATTTAATCAAAAACAATGCAATTGAAGCAGAAAACGAGTGATGTAATGACAAAAGTATTAAATTGTGCTGAGTTTCTTGCATGATGAAATTTTACGAAAGGCAATATTTTATTCAAGCGAATAAAACTAAATATTTTGATTTCAATTATTCAGTGAGCTTCTTTCTATGAAATACAATCATGCTTTACAATAACACAAACAATGGAACGAGAAAATCACCAACGATGTACATTTTGTGTGGTTCATTTTATTATTGTATTTTTATAGGATTTTTCGATTCGTTGAATTTTATAAATTTTATTAGAAAAAGGAATGCGTTTTATTTACTTAGGGAAAATGTTATTTTACGAATTAATTTTTTCTTAAAAAAACAAGTTTTCTAAGTTGATTTGTCGCCTAACATGAACGGTGTCTAAGCCAAAGTGAAGTAAAGTCAATCAATGCTCACTTCAAAACAGGGATGGGCAAATTGGCGAAACATATCGTTATTTATTGTATCGATGTGTTTCAAATGCATCGAATTTCATACGATAATAGCAAAGGAAAAATATAAGACTTCCTTTCTTATAAATATACGCTTTCGATCGATAAATATACGCTCGATTAAAAAATATTTCACTAAGAGAAATTCATCAAAAAATTTTTCAAAATGGCTGTTTCTATACAGGAAGCGGAAGTCAGAACATATTTTTTTAGTTACAATTGGAAAAAAAAATTAGTCACCTTTGCGATGTTTTTTCCTAATTAAACTTTATTCGAATTTCTATTTTGGGGGCTTATTATAAAAAAAAAATAATACTTCTTTGAATAATTAAAAAAAAATTTATGAAATCGGATTTTTCCGAAATCCCGCACTCGCCTATCGAACCTAATATTTGAACGAACTCGGCTGAGCCTCATTTTACAACATGTACCACTCGTACGAAAAAAGCTTCATTTCGACACTTGTATCGAAAATATCTATACCAATTTCCTATTCAAAAATTTCTGTGACTTATTTATCAATCATGTAGACTTTGAATGGAAGTTATTGAAAATTTTTGGGCATATAAATTGGGCAGTTTGATTTTATTTTTCATTCTTATGTTCGAAATGAGGTAAGTACTTTCATAAAAAATTCTTCACAACAAAGAATATAAAATACTTGTGAAGGATTCATTTATTGCGAAAAATAGCAGGATTATTTTATTTGGTTTCTTTTTCAGGAACCTTAACCGCCTGGACTTGGCAAAAAGCTGCATTGATGGTCTGCGAGAACTGGCAACACAATGCATTGGGAGGAATTACCGCAGACCATCAAACCACTACAAGAACAAGCGGTTTTTTAAAAAACAAAACAGGACTCCAGTAGAAAGCGAAACAAATTCGGTAGAAAGGGAAACAAATCTGGTAGAAGGGGCAAGGACTCCAGTGGAGAAGGAGGGCATGATTTCGGCACAAAGCGAAAGGACTCCGGTGGAGGAGCAAGAAACGACTGTGGCGGAAGCGGAAAATTTAAATTGTAATGAAATAAATGTGCCTTTAAAACTATCAAAAATATGCTTGCAAAGCCCTAAATAAAAAATAAAAAAAAGCAGTCAGGATAAAATTTTTATTCATTTTACAACACTCGTCGGTGGTGCTGCGCGTTGGTGTTACTTATATGTTAACGATAAAAAGTTGGCTTTTTTAACTGGAGTAATAATTCACAAAGAAAAAAAAATATTTCTTCACATCAATTTGGTGGGCCTTCATCGGTGGGACGCGACAACGACCGCTAGGACTTCGAGAGCGACAACAGCGGCGCAACCGGTCAATAACAATTTTCATTAACGGTGAACTGCAACAACAGCAGCAGCAATTCAAATGTTAAAGTGGTTGTCGAAGATGTAATACAGGAATAATTAATAAGCTAAGCTTAAACACCACCAAGGTGTCTGGCACCTCATTTGTACATAGAGGTGCCAATTGACATTAGTTTGAATTTCAATTTTTTACATGTAGTTTTTATATTCAACAGCGTCATCATCAGCAGCAGCAGAGGCGCGCGCACTTTCCACTGTACCTCCGCCGCCGCCCCCTCCGCGCTAGGGGGCAAAGAGAACAGCCGCAGCTGCAGCAGCAGCTACAACAACAGCAACAGCTGCAACAACAACAATAGCAGCAGCTGCAGCAGCAACTACAACAACAACAGCAGCCGAAACAACAACAGCAGCAGGAGCTGCAATAACAACAACAGCAGCAGCGGCAGCAGCATTATACTGACGATTTGATAATGGTAAAGTTTATATTTTTTTTATAACAATCGGCCTGAATATGTATTCCGTTATTGAAAATGCAATCAAATTTTTATGAATGCAAACGAGTTCTTTCATTCATAAAAATTTGAAAATGCAAACGGATTCTATCCGTCGGAATACATATTCAGGCCGATTATTTGTATTATACAGGCTAGAAGCAAATTTTTAATTTTCTTTTATTTCCAGATGTGAAGATCGGAAAATGACTGTATAACTTACAGTAAAACTGAGCACTCCGGATATTTTTTTTATGAGAAGTCAACTTTAATTTTCCGATGCTTTTAATAATACTGATTCTTTTTAAATATACTCTTTTAAGAATTTGGTTTTCTTTTCTAAGCCTTTAATTAATAATATTATTTTTATACAGGGTGTTGCTGGCTAACGTGATTTTCTCTATAGGGTTGGTGGAGAGGGGTCGTTGTGAACAAAAAATCGTACGGGAGTTGGTGTCTAAAATGTAACTCTGAGGAGTTAGAAGGGAAAGAAAGAAATTTGCAATTGTTTTAGAAAAACAAATTATACGCCTAAGCCGTGCATTACAAGAAAAAAATTCATACAAGACCAGAGAAAATTTAATACTCTTTTTGAAAAAATGTACCAACACACTCAGAGTCTTGATTTTTCGTGATGCATATTTATCATGGTTTAAAAGATTGATTGGGTACATGGAAACAACTTTGGAATGCGACATTTGATTACTTGTTCTATTTTTTGGTATTGGCGTATAAGGATGCTTTTCTTTGAAAAAAAAAAAATATGTATGCACTTTGACTGTAAATTTTCAGGCGTATTATTTTTTTTTACTTATTTGCAGTTCAAAGGATTTTTTTGGCATCATAGTAAAAAGTTGTAATTTTTCGTTACATTTTTGGACTTTGGGAGCCGTTTTGGTATGAAAAAGGTCATATCAACAGAATCTTTTCAAATCGATTTCCTTTAAAACCTTTAAAAAATGTCAATTTTGAATTTAAAAAAGAAACGAACTGATACATGTTCTGAGCAGAATTGAACCTTGTTGACCAAACTGTGATCGTCTTGAGGGATTTTTATCCCAACATTATTGTTCCTTCTGGTATTGATTATAAAATTTCTTGGAACTTGCACATCAGTAACGCTAAGCGTCAATTAAGTAACGCAAAAGCAATTTTAAATCAAATGGTAATTTTTAAATCTAAATATTTTTTTTTATTTGACTTGTAAGAAATTCTTTAGCTTTTCACTTTCCCATCAGCTTCCTTAAAGTACTATTCTTCAATGTTACCTAATTTGCGAATAAAACGGATCTACATAAGGAATAAATACAATTAAATGCTTGGATTTTGGGGTGTCGTGAATAAAGTGAAAACAATCAGAAAAAGTCACACTCATTCTGCATGGGTACCCACAATTCTTTCTGCAGAAAAGGACGTGCTATATTGCTTGGGTAAGAAAGTTTTTGCCATTCCATGTATATCGCAACATACGGAAATTCATTTAATTGGTTAATGTAACACATGACTTTGCAAAAGAACAAAAAATTTAGAGAAGTTGTCCATTAGAGAAGGTATGTATGTATGTGTTCACCTAAAAGTTCTACCACTACTGACTGACCAAAATTGCTACATTGGTGTTGCTACATCGTAGTACCACATTGAAAATAAATGCAAACTAATAGTTGGACACACCAATGCACATCGAAGCACACTCGAAAATACATAAACGTAGGTATATTGTGTACACGAAGTAAGCACGACTGCAAAGGAACTTAAGCGTGGGAAATGTTTTTACACCTGATTCCTCCGGAGCTTTTGAACAAATCATGTATGCAGCTCACGAGAAGACACGTTCAGTTTCGAAAACTTATCCAATTGAAGGGACCTTCAGGCAAAAATTTCTGCGGCAAGATAGTTCTGTTAATACAATTTATATTCCCTGTAGCGAAATACTTCTATTTGAACGTAAAAGCAAAAGATGTGAAGCACTGTATCAAAAATCAGCTCTTCGACTGAAGCTAGTTGGAGACACAATGACATGGTCGAAAAACGCAAGCAATATTGCACAATCCCTGATGAAATTTTCAAACTCAAACAATACGACAAGCGGAAAATGGAATAGATTCGAAGATCTTCAGTCAATTTCGTTCATTTTTGAAGTTTCCTCAAGGAGATCGATAGGGTCTGAAGGCCCTACAAGGCTACCTAGATTGATCGCTCTCAAATGGCAAGTGTGTGGAAGTTGTACGGATTACAGTATGCAAATTGAACACGAACCAATTCGAAATGAGAAAAAAAATTTGGTTATTTTAATTATCCCCATTTCTCGTTTGCATCTTTTCCTTTGCCTTTTTTTTTGTACTCTTTTTGCTTAAAAGCAACTTTTGTTGCTTTGCAACCCTCATATGGGCATTTCCCCATAAAAGTCTACGGTAAACGAACGTTTAAAATGTAATAAAAAAATACATATTTGAGTTCGTATTACCATAGCAAAATATCGGAATTCTAGTTTTTTGAAAGGATGGTAAATTTTATGTTGTGCTTTTTGATTTGTTCAGTTCTTTTGACTTACATAAGCCCATTATAACGTCATATCTAAAAAAAAAAAAAAATGAAATATGTATCGATTTTGATTGCTAGGGACAAATTTTAGGGAAGGTATTCTGGGAAAATGCGTGGAAAGGGGGAACTTTTCACGAAATGTTACAAATATCTCGCATCAGAAAATTTACTTTGATGCATATAAAATCACATTGGTATTGCAAATTAATGAAATTATGTACCATATAAATACATATTAATTGGCACTTTACGGTTTTTTTTTTTCATTCGGGATTTCACCAGCCAAAGGTCCTGTCAAAATCATAAAAACTTTAATGCAAATCTCTTAAAAAGATCTTTTATACAACAAGCACCACAATATCTGACATTGAAATGTAATAATTCTGATTTATTAACATTTCATGAAATTTTAATCGTACCTACATAGGATTTGTGGGGAATCACTGTATTTCGTTTAACTTGTTATCTTTACTTTTTTAATGAATTTAAGTTTTCTTTATTTCTAATTTCAACACAACTTTTAGATAGGAATATAATAATATTGGAGATTTAAAACAAATATCAAGTTTTGGTTTTTAAAAGCTATCTTTTTATTTATACTAAAAGGATCTCTGATAGATCCTGCTGAGGATCTTGTATATATCCTTAATTTAAATCTCTGGTAGATCCTACTGAGGCTCTTATATATATACATATACTCCTATAGAATTAATTACCATAAAACTGTTTAGTTGCAGATCTGCAACATAGCCCTATAAAGGGTTAACCTTACTTTCTTCATGAATTTGAAGATATTTAATTGAAAATTATTAAACTTATCGTACTTAATAATACAAATGTTATAAGTTATATTTGATAAATTACAATTTAAGTGTTATTTTAAGAGCTTTATTATTTTAATCAGAAAATAACATTATTTTTTTTAGTTTTATTTTTTACTCAGAAGAAAAACTTATTTTTAGATTTTTAGTTTTTACTCAGTACATAAAAATTATTTTTCGAGTTAAATTTTTTGCTTAGAAGATAAAAATTATTTTTAGTTATATTTTTTACTCAAAAAATAAAAATTGATTTGAATTGTTTTTTTTTTTTTACTCAGAAAAATAAAACTTACATATATTACCATTTTCATCAAGATAAGGCCTGATGTTGTGTAGAGCTAATAGCGTGCTATGACTTATCATTTTTTATCTTTTACGAAACGCAAAATTCATGGGAATGCAAAATATGCAAGGCACCATTTCTAGGGAATGATTTATCAAAGGGTCTTCCCGGTTGAGCAAAGGCATGTGCCACCCTGAAAGGAATTTTTAAATTTTGTTGATTTTTCGATAGGTTTCATCTAAAAATACTGTGGAGACCACTTTTTAGATTTTAATTTTGAATGGTCCTTGAGATATCCTTGCAAGTCCTTTTTTATTAAGGCTTTTTTCAAAATTTTATATCTCAACAACCAATTAAGATAGAGAGACGATCTAAACAGATTCTGTTAGACAATAAAACAAGGAAGCTAAAAAAAAATTGTTTTAATTTTACACTGAGAAATTTTTTTTCACAAAACTAAAAAGAAAAGTTTAAGTATTTTTTTCAGTGTATTCCAATTTCGACGCGACTTTAAAATTTTTTTGAAAAATAGCTCCTAGTATTTACTTTAATTTAAAAGAAACAAGTATTCCAATCGAATGGCGTAACAGTGTCATATTTACAAAAATGCAAGGGTACATTAATACTCTCAGTGTTGATCCCATACAAAAGGCATCACTCATACGACATGTAGGACGTTAATTATATATTCAATAATCCGCATACATGTCGTATGAGTGATGCCTTTTGTATGGGATCAACACTGAGAGTATTAATGTACCCTTGCATTTTTGTAAATATGACACTGTTACGCCATCCGATTGGAATACTTGTTTCTTTTAAATTAAAGTAAATACTAGGAGCTATTTTTCAAAAAAATTTTAAAGTCGCGTCGAAATTGGAATACACTGAAAAAAATACTTAAACTTTTCTTTTTAGTTTTGTGAAAAAAAATTTCTCAGTGTAAAATTAAAACAAATTTTTTTTAGCTTTCTTGTTTTATTGTCTAACAGAATCTGTTTAGATCGTCTCTCTGTCTTAATTGGTTGTTGAGATATAAAATTTTGAAAAAAGCCTTAATAAAAAAGGACTTGCAAGGATATCTCAAGGACTATTCAAAATTAAAATCGAAAAAGTGGTCTCCACAGTATTTTTAGATGAAACCTATCGAAAAGTCAACAAAATTTAAAAATTCCTTTCAGGGTGGCACAACCCGTCAGACCCTTTAAGAAGGAAATTGCAAGAAAAACACAACGAACTTAAAAAATATTTGCATAATACTTTCATTTTGTGAGTAAAACAAAAAAACTCCAAAAATAATTTTTATCATCCGAGCAAAAAATAAAACTCTAAAAACAATTTTTTTTTCTGAGTTAAAACTAAAACTCTTAGAATAAGTTTTATCTTCTGAGCAAAAAATAAAACTCTAAAAATAACACTCAAATACTAATTTTTAAAATATAATTTATTACATATTGATTTTTAAAATTCAAAATTCAAAAATAATTATTATTTTGGGTCCCTGCTATATACTTTTTAAATGGAGTGGTTTCAATGTTAGCTCAAGTTCCAAATTTCGTTGAAATATTTCAAAAAATTTTAATTTTAGAGCAGTTTTTGCGATTTTTCTGACAGACCCTAGTACTGAAGCTACCCTTAATAATGGACCGATTAAAAAAACATAAAATAATTGGAGCGGATCTTCATGGCTACAAAGAAAGCATACATTCAAACGTTCGTTCAAGTCCCATATGAATTTCGGGTGTAAGACAATTTTAGAAAAACGCCCTTTGGCACGCCCACTTTTTCAAATTTTTATAATAACACTTAAAAGCCCAGAATATGTTCAAATATCGAATTTCATCAAAATATCTCAAAAAAATTGGGAGCAGTATTTGTGATTTTCATAGCATACCTTAGTGTTGAGGTACCCTTTAAAATGGTGCGATCCGGTCCACTCTCGAACTCGTTCTTACTGATATCCGCGCGTGAAGACTCTAACCGAATTTCGTCAAGATAGTTCAACTCCTTCCTTAAAAAAACTATATCTAAGTAATAAAATGATTCGGAATTTTCACTTTTATTTCAATCGTTTTATTTTGTATATATCTATACGTATTTCGGCGAATTCGCTTCCGCCTTCATCAGGATGATTCCTAATTCTAAATACGTATAGATATATATACAAAATAAATCGATTGAAATAAAAGTGAAAATTTCGAATCATTTTATTACTTAACCCTCTAACCTTTTTTTTTGAAATAATGCAAAAAAGGAGCCGGAATAATTTTTTCTAGACTAAAAACGACATTCTAAACACTTCTGCATTATTAGTTTTTTAATTTACCTTACCGTTTAGCCTCCAGGTGAGAAAAGATGAAATATGCCTCGGGGCATAATTGTCGGTTTAAGTGAAAAAATACAATCAGATAGAAATTTTCATTTTGATGGATTTTATTAGAAAAAGAGATGAAGATGTGAAAAAAAATAAACAAAAGATTATTTTTTTGAATGATAATCAAAAAAACAATTTTTAGAGGTAGAGCAACACAAAAGTACGTTGCATACCTTGCAAACACATTGAGTTTGTGATTTGCATTTGGCATTTTTACAAAGTTGTTTACCACCTGCCTTCGGTAGCCAAACTGGAAGACGGTTGAAGCCATCATAGCGCACATCAGCGACTGGATGAATGGCTCGATGACCAACAGGAACAACATGACCAAGTACCGGAGTTGATGGTCGTGAAGTTGAAGGTGTGATGATGGATCGCGTGGAGTTCTTCGTCGGCCAACAGTGTGCGAATTATATTTGATGAGGCCAGCAGCAATTTGTTCACGAAATTGCGACAATTGCATCAATTTCATCAACTGCATCAAGGGGAAAAAATATCACGTAAACCCACAATTATGCCTTGAGGCATAATTCAATTTTTCCAAGAAACTCGCACAAAACAATTTTTTTTCGAATCAAATCATATATGAAATTAAAGTTGGATAACTTACCTTTATGAAAAAAAAATTATCAAACGGTAACAACTTGTTTGGTTGAAAAGATATATTGTGTTGAAAAGCACAAATTTTTTTTTAGAAAATGCGGTGTTGATTTGACGGATGCTCACACACTAATGGCTATAGGCGCCAAACTGGACGTCATTTGCATATGATGTCTCAAGAGAAAATGTCATCAAATGTACTAGCAACACTATTATACTTATATTGATATCATATAACTTTACCTATGTGTTCAAAAAGTGACTTTTGTGAGTTATGCCTGGAGGCCGTGTGAAAGGTTAGAGGGTTAAAAGTTTTCAACGCAACAGCCTCAAAAAAAATATTATATTAACTATATCTAACCGACAGACAGACGGACATCGCTTAATCAAATCTCCTGGTGGACGTCAATTGTCATAACTTATGACTCATAAGTATCTACCGGAACCGCTAATTATGTATCGAATCAGAAAAATGCAACTATTTCTTCAGCTCAAGGAAGGCCGCCTGTAGTTTTTGAACTTTTTGGGCTCTACGCATACATATATGCAGGAAGTATAGAGCTCGTTCTTGTGAAGAAAGGAAATCAGATTTGAAATTTCGATAACAGGTCGACAGAAATATATAAAATGTATGATTTAAATGCAACCCTGCATGTTCGATTGCTTTTAATCTACGTATTCGTTAAAGTATCAGAAGTAACTCAAAGTACTTCTTCGTTTTTTTTTTGCATGTGTTTAGTATAGGAAATTTACTTCCTGCATATCTGCGTAGATCCCATTCACACCGATCACAAATCACATGATTTTCGTTTTACCAATAGCAAATTCGTCTTCCAATATTTTAATTTAAAGCAGTTCCTTAATATTTTAAATACGACGTAGAAGTGCCTACAAAAGATTTTAAAATAAAATTGCTCATAGGTCGAGTACTAAAATCAAAAACTAAATAAAATCAGGTATGTGCGAAAACTTTGGTAGCTTGTAAACACGCAAACCAATGTAATTAGGATCATAACATTGAAGCGCATTGAAATGACAAAAAAAAAAGAAAGAATCCGTCATAAGGGAAAAATTTCCCCCATCACACCACAAAAAATAGGTTTCCGCGATGTTTCCGGCAAAAAATCATTGGTCGACCGAATTTTTTCTTGAGGATATTGATATTTCGCACAAAATTATACATGATCGATCACAATCCGAGATGAGGGAAAAGTTTGTTTTTGGTAATTTAATAATATTAACTTTATTAAAAATACTTCCGGCTAAGGAAATCCACGTCCACTAAGCTAATTTTATCCGTTTAAGTATTAACTTTTATAGTTTATCAAACATTTTAGAATGCTTATCACGGAGCTTTTAGGATTGTCGGCTCTTTGTCTACTAAGTAAAGTCCTTTGGGATTCTTATGCTCACATGCAATCATTTGAATCACAAATACAGTGCTAATGAGGTGAACACCCCATTTAAAATTTCTTTTATTTAAAAAAAAAAATACCCTCATTAACTATGATTGAAAGTTCAAACAATGCAACCAAATCTGATAGGAGGAAAGAAAAAAAAACATATGAAAAAAATCTGTTCATAAATCATATGTTTATAGCGGAAACGAAGGACCATGGAATCGAATGCATACTGTTTTCAAAGTTTTCAGAAAATATTAAACTAGTATTTTTAAATAGAAAAAATTCGAGTAAAGCAATCACAAGAGAAAATTTATCAACTACGCAGGACTCAACAATGTTATGTTGTAATTAAAATCTCTCCTTTCTATTCGGAGTGCTCTCTTATTTGATTCGATTTCGACTCTTTCGTGAATCATTTAGATTCCTAATCTAAGTAAATACGTTCAAACCGCACGTTATTTGTGTATGTGCCCCAGTTTTGACTCCATTACCCTACTTACACGCATCTTGTCGCGTATTGTTGTCACTCAATCTCGTTTAAGTCCATTCCCATCGCCTCAATGCACTCGCCATTTTCCACAATTTTATTAGCATTTCCGTTTGAAATGATAATAGCAATAGAGCCTCATGCAGCATAGTCCACGGTATACTAAGAGAATTCCTTTGTCATCTTTTACGACTGTAAGGACTCGTTATTCAACGGAAGTAGTTCCGTAGGGCTAAAGTTGTGGGTAACTAAGTTTCTCGGCAGATACTTATCCCTACATGTCTTTTGTTTTGGTAGGTTAGGAATTTATGGCTTTCAAACAGTGAAACATCAACTGAAAACAAAACAAACTAAAATGACAAAGCCAATACCAACGCAGCGCGAAGCTCAACGTAAAATTGGAATTTCATAAATTTGACTTCCGCCAAGGCAGCGTTTTTTTTTTTTCATTGTTAAGCTAAGATCAGACTATTTGGTAAAAAACCAAATATTTTGTTAAATTTATTTGATTATTATTTGACAACAAACGAGTGTATGTTATTAACAACAAACAACCCTATCACACACGTTTCAAATTTGTACAAATATTTATCATTTTTCTGTTTAGTCAAATATGAACAAATACATATTTATGCCAAACACATTTGGGAAATATTTATCCCTATATCACACTATTTGGAACAATAGTGTTTGGTACAAAATTTTTTATTTGGTGTTTTTTTGAAAATTATTTGGTATTAAATATTAAATTAAAACAAGTAAAGAAGTTTACATCGGCTAAGCCGATTGCACACATACCTTTTCCTCAGCCTTAAATATGTTGAAACATTACCTTAACAAAAATTCCTGCCCTTTTCGTTGTTCTAGCTACACATTATCTGTGCTTCGATTTAGCTTCACAAATTCGAAATTATATTTAAGTACAAATTTTTTGCGAATGGTGGGCATGGTCAAATTTTAACCGTTAGAGGACATTTTGTATAGCAGCGAAATGCTCAATTCAAAATAGTGAAAATGAAAATTTTTGCGAATTTCGCGAATGGTGGTCATGGTCAAAATTTAACCCTTAGAGGACATTTTGTTTAGCTGCGAAATACTCAATTCAAAATAGTGAAAATCAAATTTTCGCGGATGGTGGTCTTGATCAAATTTTAACCGTTAGAGGAAAAGGTATAAAAATATGAAATACAAACAAGACGATTCGTTCAAATCACGTACGTTGAGAAAAATGTCTTCAAAAAGCAAATACGCAGCATGTATTTTTGCTGCTTCTTGTTTATTGTTGGAAGAATACGAAGAGGATGAAGTACCAACAAAGAAAAGGACAACTTGGGTAAAGGAATGGGTGGAAAAAAGAAATACGGAAGGGTGCTTTGCAAAATTGCTGCCCGAATTGCGAAGCACCGATTCGAAGAGGTATTTAAATTTCCTTCGAATGTGTCCGAATGACTTCGATTTTTTATTGGATTTGGTTACTGCCTTGATAAAAAAAAGGGGACACCAAAATGAGAAAATCTATTTCTGCCGGCGAAAGATTGGCATTGGCGTTGCGATACTTTCGTTCTCGTTGATTTCTCATGCGATATTCTTTTAATTGAACATTCCATAAGCATTCACGTACCTCAACACATGATATAAGCTTTAAAATGCCGTCGTCGCTCCATTCAGCCAACACTTTCTTTGTCGATGGTTTTGCACCTCTACCCTTTTTTTTTCGGTAAAGCAACATCACAAAATTCCTCGCTTAAATTGCTATTATCCATTTTACAAACAATTCTCAATTAAATTAAATGAATAGCAGGCGAACTATCAAAATTATTTGACTGTATTTGCTATGCAGGAAAAATTACAGACCAAATAACCAAACACAATCAAACAGTCTCAAAATATTTAGTGCGATCAGAACGTACGCTATTACACTATTTGGTAAAACTCCAAATATTTGGTGTATTTTTATTTGCTCAAATATGAACCCAACGCGACCAAACACCAAATACAACCAAATATATTTGGATATCACACTATTTGCTAATGTTTGACATTGAAAAATACCAAATATTTGGCATTTTACCAAATAGTCTGATCTTAGCTTGAGCAGCTTAAATTTTTCATATTTATTTCTTTTTTCCTATGCAGGCCTAGAGCATTTTCGTTAATCATGTAAAGAATGGCACAAAAGATCATATACAAGAGCATAGCATATATCGACATCAGTGGCGGATAAAGACAATTTGCCGCCTCAGACAGGAGCCTAATTTTCGCATTTGTATTTTATCTAATGTACACGGTCAGAATTTGCCGCCCTAGGCAGCTGCCTATGTTGCCTATATGGATAATCCGCCACTGATCGACATCCTAAATTCTTTGAGTGGTACAAAAAAATCAGTGCACTCAAAAGGATGACTTAGTGCACTAAATGATGAGTGCACTTAGCATTTAATTAGCTCAAAAAATAAAAGGAAAAATAAATAAAAGCTGTAATACAAATCGTTCCACTCAACTGTCATATACAGTAGGGTGTCCCAAAAAAAAATTTTTTTTTGGAACGTGGTTTTTTCGAAAGCCTGTGAGTCAAAGTATTTTTGAGAATTTTTTCAGATTTTTCCTAAAAGGTTTGGAGGTTGCGCTCAGCGGATTTTCCTCAAAAGACCCACATTTCCAAATTTTTGGAGATAGCTTCTTCATAAGCAATGCTTTTCAGGATTTTTAGATATTAGTCGGTGGAAAAGTATACAATCTTTGTTCTCAGTTACATAAACTGCAAAATATACCAACTTTATAGGCTATTTAGGCATCTTTAGTAGACATTTTTACGAAAAAAATCGGGCGTCAAAAAAAGAAGGCCCCAAAATTTCTTAATTTTATATGAAAATGGTTGAAAGTAATGATGCAATTTCAAAGAGTACGAATTCCTTTGTAATTTGTTAAAGGAAATTAAGATTTTACTCTTATAGTTCCAAAGCTATGTCCCGTTATCTTTTCCAGAACATTATAACAAAAACACGTTGCATACTTCCAGGCGTACATTTGAAAATTTCATTGCCTATATGATAGCCAATCAATATTAAATAGACTCAAAATGACGAGTTTTCCATGGGCATTGATTTTCGGCTAAATTTCCCGCCGTGCTAATATCCCTTTTTCTAAATTCTCTTGCTATAAGACCAATTTGCTTTGTCCTTGGCGGCATTAGCGTTGGAGTATTCAGAATCTTAAAAGTTGTATTTGCGAACCTAATGCGTTTGAGACATTCCGGTACATACCATTTGAAACTAATTACCCATAAACTTAAATTTAATAAAAATTAAAAAAACAGATTAAAAAGTGATTTAAGGAAGTTACTTATTATTTTTGTTGGCGATTTGCCTGGGCTAAAGGAATCTATCATTGCACCCTCAAGCCACACAGATCCTTTTCTTAGCGAAGACATATCTAGGGTGAAGTGAAGATAGGAAATTAATTGTTAACTAATCCATAATAATAGTTCGAACTTACCTACTCTTCACGATCTAGGAAAATATTCAAGGACAAAGCAAATTCGTCTTATAGCAAGAGATTTTAGAAAAAGGGAAACATGAAAAACTCGTCATTTTGAGTCTATTTAATATTGATTGGCTATCATATAGGCAATGAAATTTTCAAATGTACGCCTGGAAGTATGCAACGTGTTTTTGTTATAATGTTCTGGAAAAGATAACGGGACATAGCTTTGGAACTATAAGAGTAAAATCTTAATTTCCTTTAACAAATTACAAAGGAATTCGTACTCTTTGAAATTGCATCATTACTTTCAACCATTTTCATATAAAATTAAGAAATTTTGGGGCCTTCTTTTTTTGACGCCCGATTTTTTTCGTAAAAATGTCTACTAAAGATGCCTAAATAGCCTATAAAGTTGGTATATTTTGCAGTTTATGTAACTGAGAACAAAGATTGTATACTTTTCCACCGATTAATCCTTAAAAATCCTGAAACGCATTGCTTATGAAGAAGGTATCTTCAAAAATTTGGAAATGTGGGGCTTTTGAGGAAAATCCGCTGAGCGCAACCTCTAAACCTTTTACGAAAAATCTGAAAAAATTCTCAAAACTACTTTGACCCATAAGCTTTCGGAAACCTTACGTTCTACTATTAAATTCGAAAAAAAATTTTTTTTTGGGACACCCTAATATACAGTGCACTCGTTACTATAGAAACACGCTCAACACGTTAAAACCCCAAAATATGAACGATCTGCACATTTGAATAGCCTCGGTTTTAATAAGCACATATTATTATATTAGGGATACTTCTTTTAGATGTCTTGAAAAGTATCCGCTAATAAGGCAAATGTGTATGAAGTTTAACACTTCTTTGCCTTCTTCGGCTACAGTTGAGCGATTATTTTCATTTAGTGGATTGATGGACGTTCCTCGGAGAAAGAATTTAAGCAATTGAAATTTTGAAAAGCTTATTTTGCTTCAAGAAAATTTTTTTTAATAGTTATACCTGTGGCAATATGGAATAGTAGCTTAAATCGACATAAGCGAGAAATGAGTTAATGGCTTTGATGCTACAAGGAAGCCAGGGCGCACAGTGGTTCGGATTCATACATTTCTGTGCAAAAAGTAGAAGGAGTGGTCCTAGGAAAATGAAATTTTGGACCGAGTCTTTTTTTGACTTAATTATGAAAAATATAAAGTTTTATCAAAATTGGCCACGCTCACCACCCACCGGCCATACAACCATATCTCAAAACAAGAAATTTCGACTTAAGCTAATATTCTAGAGTCCGACCGAACCTTCGGTTTCGGTTCGGCCACCGAATCGTCCTAAATTTTCAGTTTCGGTTTCGGTTCGGTTTTAGATCGGAAAAGGCCGAAACCGAAACTTTCAAACATATTTTAGTATTTTGTATTTTGTAAAAGAAGAATTTTCACATGTTACTGTTATGGATTGGCTCTGGGATAGCGTAGGAGATGCGTGCTTTGCTGTTGATCCCAGGGTCCGAGGATCGATTTTCGACCCACGCGAAACGGAGTGTAACGTTCCAAGCCTAGCACTTGTTTTTCAAAAACTCCACTGCAACATACATACATACATACTGTTATGGAAATACCAAAAGACTTGAAACAAAACTTTGTACAACTACTTAAAGTGAAAAGGCCTTAATTTTAACAATGTGAATTCGGAGTGTTTGTTGTTTTTTACACATAATACTGTTATGTTTTTTTTTACATTAGTAATGTATATGCCTCGGAATTTGAATACATACAATACTACAAGCGACACTTCCCAAAATCACTAAGACGGGTGAGGGGAGCTTGTATAAACCGACTTTGCCCATTCACAATCTGACTTTGCCCACAGTTAACACATTCACATAAAATAAACTGACCCAGCGGAAAATTATCTCCTGCATGACAAAGTCACCAGTGATGTCACCGATGACAAATAGGTGACATTGTCATGCATGACATCTTAGAGGACATGTCATCGTGGAGGGATGCTGTTCATGTGCTTGCCCAGCGGAAAATCATCTCCTGCATGACAAAGTCACCAGTAATGTCACCGATGACAAATAGGTGACATTGTCATGCATGACATCTTGGAGGACATGTCATCGTGGAGGGATGCTGTTCATGTGCTTGCCTCTCATTGGCTACTGAAATTTAGATAAGGTTTTCGCGTCAGTTCAGCGTTAGCATGAAGTGGCGTAGATGATGAGTGCTCGACTCTGAATCCGAAGATCGCGTGTTCGATCCCTGGCTGAGGCGAACAAAAATTATTAAAAATTGATTTTTAAAAATTTTCGAAATATTCAAAGAGAGCGCAAAGAAGAGAGTTTTCAACTGACCAGCTATGGATTCTATAAATTAACATTGAGAGAGAAAAGAGCATGTGCTTCTCTTTTGCTTTTTTCGCCATCGCTCCTCCTAGGAGGACATGTCACCGGTGAAATCACTGTCCAACTCCTGTACAAATGTCATGCTAGGCGTCCTATGAATTGTCACGCATGCCAGGGTGACTTGTCACCCTGACTTCACCGGTGATGTCAGGGTGACATTTCCCGCTGGGGACTTTCACCACGATTTGTGTACATATGAACTCACACATCGACATTACAATCTGACTTTCAACACAGCAGAGCTCAATGCTTATTACCCTCTAGGAAGCGTGAGGTATATTGCCCGGATGCAACTAGTACTTTCACCAAAACTAAAGAACTAGTGCAAAGGGGGGTAGAGCTTCGTATAAAGCTCCGACTAGTATTGCATGGAAAAATGGTTTTTCGTGTCAGTAATAAGAGTTGCCATTATATAGTTGTTGCAAAGAGCGTTTGTGCTCCGAAATCAAAAATAAAATCTATCTTTATATATTACAAATATTTTTGTAAATAAAACAAACACGAAAAATAATTCGGTGTCTTTTAAATATTGCGTATTGAAGGCTCAAAAAATTTTAGAACAAAAATAACCAAAAAACCACAAAATATGGTCAATAATCTTTCAAGGGACTAGGGTATAGTAACCCAATTTACCCAATTGGTTCCCAAATCACTGAAAAAGCGTTAGTTCAAGTGTACAATTAGTGATTTTTAGCCCACACGCAATGTTAATTTTGTACTGAGTAATACATAACCAGGGGTATAAAGAAGAACCAGTGCTGGTGGAATTAGAACTAGTAAAACGCTAGAGCTTAACTACTCATACTTCCTGCAGGTCTGTTGAACTGTTCACCACAGCAGTCGTTGACAAAACTCTATCTTTTTCAGTCGCACTCATGTAAACTGTTCTCTGTCTCTATCGCACCCGCATATTCTTATCATAATAAAATATTCAAAAAATTCACAGTCAAAAATTCCAAATTAGTTCGATTTAGTATGCCTCAGGGACCATAACTGTTATAAATTATATTTTAAAAATTACAATTTAAGTATTATTTTAAGAGTTTTATTATTTTAATCAGAAAATAACAATTATTTTTTGAGTTTTATTTTTTTACTCAGAAGATAAAACTTATTCTTAGAGTTTTATTTTTCGATCAAGAAATAAAAATTAATTTTCGAGTTATATTTTTTACTCAGAAGAAAAAACTTATTTTTAGATTTTTAATTTTTACTCAGTAAATAAAAATTATTTTTCGAATTTTATTTTTTGCTCTGAAGATAAAAATTTATCTTAGATTTTTATTTATTACTCAAAAAATAAAAATTGGTTTTTGAGTTTTTTTTTTTACTCAGAAAAAATAAAACTCTTGCATAAGTATATTACCACTTTCTTCAAGATAACGCCTTAAATAGGATAAAGTGATGAAGAGTCGGATGATGATGAACACGAGGAAATGAAAAAGGCCAGATGCGAAATCGGCAACCACAATTCAAATCCAAAAAATATTTGCATAATACTTGTGTTTGCATAATGTTGTGAGTAAAACAAAACACTTGAAAAATAATTTTTATTTTCTGAGTAAAAAATAAAACTCCAAAAATAATTTTTATCATCCAAGCAAAAAATAAAACTCTAAAAGCAATTTTTATTTACTGAGTTAAAACTAAAACTCTTAGAATAAGTTTTATCTTCTGAGTAAAAAATAAAACTCGAAAAATAATTGTTATTTCCTGATCAAAAAATAAAACTTGAGAATTAATTTTTGTTTTTTGATCAAAAAATAAAACTCTAGAATAACACTTAAATACTAATTTTTAAAATATAAATTATTTTATGCAATTCGACATCATAATAGGCCTATTATGATGTCGATTTTAAAATCATAATGAAGCATATTATGACACTAGTTTTGAGAAAGTATAAAAAATTGTTTATACAAACAAAAAGCATGGCATACTACATGGTTTTTTAAGAATGAATTTCAAGGCGTGCAATAATAAATTTCAAAACGCACGCATTTCAAAAAATACAAGGCAAGGCGTGCAATAATAAATTTCAAAATGCACGCATTTCAAAAAATACAAGGCAAAAATAAGCAGAGCATACTACGAAGTTGTATAATAAAGAATTTCAAATTATGAATCTGTCAAATCAAAATAAAAAATTTCTTCACAATAACAAGCAAACAAAAAACACGCTTTCTTAAATTTAGGTTAAAATCTAGTTTGAAATTTATTGCATAAAATATTGTTCGGCACTCGTGTCGAAACTCAGCTTTTTTGCGCCCGTGGTATTGTAACGTGGTTTTTCGAAAGCCTGTGAGTCAAAGTATTTTGGAATTTTTTCAGATTTTTCCTAAAAGGTTTGGAGTGTTGCGCTCAGCGGATTTTCCTCAAAGACCACATTTCCAAATTTTTGAGATAGCATTCTTCATAAGCAATGCTTTTCAGGATTTTTAGATATTAGTCGGTGGAAGTATACAATCTTTGTTCCAGTTACATAAATGCAAAATATACCACTTTATAGGCTATTTAGGCATCTTTAGTAGACTTTTTACGAAAAAATCGGCGTCAAAAAAAGAAGGCCCAAAATTTCTTCAATTTTATATGAACTGGTTGAAAGTAATGATGCAATTTCAAAGAGTACGAATTCCTTTGTAATTTGTAAAGGAAATTAATTTTACTCTTATAGTTCCAAAGCTATGTACCGTTATCTTTTCAGACATTATAAAGAAAACACGTGCTACATCCAGGCGTACATTTGAAAATTTCACTTGCCTATATGATACAATCATGAAGCATCTGCACATTTGAATAGCCTCGGTTTTAATAAGCACATATTATTATATTAGGGATACTTCTTTTAGATGTCTTGAAAAGTATCCGCTAATAAGGCAAATGTGTATGAAGTTTAACACTTCTTTGCCTTCTTCGGCTACAGTTGAGCGATTATTTTCATTTAGTGGATTGATGGACGTTCCTCGGAGAAAGAATTTAAGCAATTGAAATTTTGAAAAGCTTATTTTGCTTCAAGAAAATTTTTTTTAATAGTTATACCTGTGGCAATATGGAATAGTAGCTTAAATCGACATAAGCGAGAAATGAGAGTTAATGGCTTTGATGCTACAAGGAAGCCAGGGCGCACAGTGGTTCGGATTCATACATTTCTGTGCAAAAAGTAGAAGGAGTGGTCCTAGGAAAATGAAATTTTGGACCGAGTCTTTTTTTGACTTAATTATGAAAAATATAAAGTTTTATCAAAATTGGCCACGCTCACCACCCACCGGCCATACAACCATATCTCAAAACAAGAAATTTCGACTTAAGCTAATATTCTAGAGTCCGACCGAACCTTCGGTTTCGGTTCGGCCACCGAATCGTCCTAAATTTTCAGTTTCGGTTTCGGTTCGGTTTTAGATCGGAAAAGGCCGAAACCGAAACTTTCAAACATATTTTAGTATTTTGTATTTTGTAAAAGAAGAATTTTCACATGTTACTGTTATGGATTGGCTCTGGGATAGCGTAGGAGATGCGTGCTTTGCTGTTGATCCCAGGGTCCGAGGATCGATTTTCGACCCACGCGAAACGGAGTGTAACGTTCCAAGCCTAGCACTTGTTTTTCAAAAACTCCACTGCAACATACATACATACATACTGTTATGGAAATACCAAAAGACTTGAAACAAAACTTTGTACAACTACTTAAAGTGAAAAGGCCTTAATTTTAACAATGTGAATTCGGAGTGTTTGTTGTTTTTTACACATAATACTGTTATGTTTTTTTTTACATTAGTAATGTATATGCCTCGGAATTTGAATACATACAATACTACAAGCGACACTTCCCAAAATCACTAAGACGGGTGAGGGGAGCTTGTATAAACCGACTTTGCCCATTCACAATCTGACTTTGCCCACAGTTAACACATTCACATAAAATAAACTGACCCAGCGGAAAATTATCTCCTGCATGACAAAGTCACCAGTGATGTCACCGATGACAAATAGGTGACATTGTCATGCATGACATCTTAGAGGACATGTCATCGTGGAGGGATGCTGTTCATGTGCTTGCCCAGCGGAAAATCATCTCCTGCATGACAAAGTCACCAGTAATGTCACCGATGACAAATAGGTGACATTGTCATGCATGACATCTTGGAGGACATGTCATCGTGGAGGGATGCTGTTCATGTGCTTGCCTCTCATTGGCTACTGAAATTTAGATAAGGTTTTCGCGTCAGTTCAGCGTTAGCATGAAGTGGCGTAGATGATGAGTGCTCGACTCTGAATCCGAAGATCGCGTGTTCGATCCCTGGCTGAGGCGAAAAAAAATTATTAAAAATTGATTTTTAAAAATTTTCGAAATATTCAAAGAGAGCGCAAAGAAGAGAGTTTTCAACTGACCAGCTATGGATTCTATAAATTAACATTGAGAGAGAAAAGAGCATGTGCTTCTCTTTTGCTTTTTTCGCCATCGCTCCTCCTAGGAGGACATGTCACCGGTGAAATCACTGTCCAACTCCTGTACAAATGTCATGCTAGGCGTCCTATGAATTGTCACGCATGCCAGGGTGACTTGTCACCCTGACTTCACCGGTGATGTCAGGGTGACATTTCCGCTGGGGACTTTCACCACGATTTGTGTACATATGAACTCACACATCGACATTACAATCTGACTTTCAACACAGCAGAGCTCAATGCTTATTACCCTCTAGGAAGCGTGAGGTATATTGCCCGGATGCAACTAGTACTTTCACCAAAACTAAAGAACTAGTGCAAAGGGGGGTAGAGCTTCGTATAAAGCTCCGACTAGTATTGCATGGAAAAATGGTTTTTCGTGTCAGTAATAAGAGTTGCCATTATATAGTTGTTGCAAAGAGCGTTTGTGCTCCGAAATCAAAAATAAAATCTATCTTTATATATTACAAATATTTTTGTAAATAAAACAAACACGAAAAATAATTCGGTGTCTTTTAAATATTGCGTATTGAAGGCTCAAAAAATTTTAGAACAAAAATAACCAAAAAACCACAAAATATGGTCAATAATCTTTCAAGGGACTAGGGTATAGTAACCCAATTTACCCAATTGGTTCCCAAATCACTGAAAAAGCGTTAGTTCAAGTGTACAATTAGTGATTTTTAGCCCACACGCAATGTTAATTTTGTACTGAGTAATACATAACCAGGGGTATAAAGAAGAACCAGTGCTGGTGGAATTAGAACTAGTAAAAACGCTAGAGCTTAACTACTCATACTTCCTGCAGGTCTGTTGAACTGTTCACCACAGCAGTCGTTGACAAAACTCTATCTTTTTCAGTCGCACTCATGTAAACTGTTCTCTGTCTCTATCGCACCCGCATATTCTTATCATAATAAAATATTCAAAAAATTCACAGTCAAAAATTCCAAATTAGTTCGATTTAGTATGCCTCAGGGACCATAACTGTTATAAATTATATTTTAAAAATTACAATTTAAGTATTATTTTAAGAGTTTTATTATTTTAATCAGAAAATAACAATTATTTTTTGAGTTTTATTTTTTACTCAGAAGATAAAACTTATTCTTAGAGTTTTATTTTTCGATCAAGAAATAAAAATTAATTTTCGAGTTATATTTTTTACTCAGAAGAAAAAACTTATTTTTAGATTTTTAATTTTTACTCAGTAAATAAAAATTATTTTTCGAATTTTATTTTTTGCTCTGAAGATAAAAATTTATCTTAGATTTTTATTTATTACTCAAAAAATAAAAATTGGTTTTTGAGTTTTTTTTTTTTACTCAGAAAAATAAAACTCTTGCATAAGTATATTACCACTTTTCTTCAAGATAACGCCTTAAATAGGATAAAGTGATGAAGAGTCGGATGATGATGAACACGAGGAAATGAAAAAGGCCAGATGCGAAATCGGCAACCACAATTCAAATCCAAAAAATATTTGCATAATACTTGTGTTTGCATAATGTTGTGAGTAAAACAAAACACTTGAAAAATAATTTTTATTTTCTGAGTAAAAAATAAAACTCCAAAAATAATTTTTATCATCCAAGCAAAAAATAAAACTCTAAAAGCAATTTTTATTTACTGAGTTAAAACTAAAACTCTTAGAATAAGTTTTATCTTCTGAGTAAAAAATAAAACTCGAAAAATAATTGTTATTTCCTGATCAAAAAATAAAACTTGAGAATTAATTTTTGTTTTTTGATCAAAAAATAAAACTCTAGAATAACACTTAAATACTAATTTTTAAAATATAAATTATTTTATGCAATTCGACATCATAATAGGCCTATTATGATGTCGATTTTAAAATCATAATGAAGCATATTATGACACTAGTTTTGAGAAAGTATAAAAAATTGTTTATACAAACAAAAAGCATGGCATACTACATGGTTTTTTAAGAATGAATTTCAAGGCGTGCAATAATAAATTTCAAAACGCACGCATTTCAAAAAATACAAGGCAAGGCGTGCAATAATAAATTTCAAAATGCACGCATTTCAAAAAATACAAGGCAAAAATAAGCAGAGCATACTACGAAGTTGTATAATAAAGAATTTCAAATTATGAATCTGTCAAATCAAAATAAAAAATTTCTTCACAATAACAAGCAAACAAAAAACACGCTTTCTTAAATTTAGGTTAAAATCTAGTTTGAAATCTTATTGCATAAAATATTGTTCGGCACTCGTGTCGAAACTCAGCTTTTTTCGCACTCGTGGTATTGTAAAACTCGGCTGCGCCTCGTTTTACAACATTTACCACTCGTGCAAAAAAAAGCTTCATTTCGACACTTGTATCGAAAATATCTATTATATCGATTTTTAAAATTCAAAATTCAAAAATAATTATTATTTTGGGTCCCTGGTATGCCTATTAAAATGTTGAATTGTCAAATTACTAAAAAAAAGCCTACTTCAGTGAATAAAATATTCAAGAAGCACAGTTAAATACAAAAAAATTCAAAAAAATTCAAAATATTCAAAATCCGAGCTCTAGTAATCAGACTTGGGTATTTTGGGACTACATTTCTTTCAATTACAATTACAAGTAATCTGTAATTGGAAATTGAAAAAAACGATTAAAAGTAATTGTAATTGAAATTTTTTCAATTACAAAAATTTCAATTACATGTAATTTAAAATTTCAATTAAAACTAATTCAAATTACTTTTGTAATTGGATTAGTAATCCATTAAATTGTGACCCTTCAGAAAGTTGTAATCCATTACTTTTGCGAAGTAATTTGAAACGAAAATGTAATTAATTACACATTTTTCTGCAATTATATATAGCTCGCTATACCATTATGGGGCTGGAACGATTTTAGCTATGGGGCTTTTTTTAAAAGTCTACATCGTGTTGATAGTTGATAAATTTGACATTTCTTCATATTAAAATGTAGATATTTGTCAACTATCAACACGATGTAGACTTTTATAATAAGCCCCTATATTTTTCTTGATATAAATTAATCAAGTAGGTCGAAAAAAAAGAAAAGTTTACTTTTCTAGAGATTTTTGGTTCAAACAACGAAAATCAATAGTTTTCCCGACTTCAAACGTACGATCACGTGTGAAATAATTACTTTCTTCTGTTCCTGCGATCCTTGATCCTAAAACTTTAAGGACGGAAGGACGGTATAATAATATATAGTACATATAAAACAAAGTTCGAGATAAGTGCATAAAGTGCTTTAGAATTTTTAAGACCGGTCGTTTAACGAAAAATGCCGCAGGAAAAATTAATAGCAACTCAATCTTGAGGTTCTAAGCGGCGCTTTCTTTATGATACTTCTGTGGAAGCAAGGACAAAAAAAATTGGATATCTAGCTTCGTCAATTTTATTTAATGGTTACTTCAAACAACAGGTAATACGGTTTCTAGAAGTAAAAGAAAAGGCGGATCCAGAAAATAATGCTCCGGTACTGCTTTTTATATACTTACCAGAGTAGTAAATTTAGCAATTATAAGACATCAGCCAAAAATATACTCGACTATAGCATTGCGGGAAAACCGTCGCAGCTGAAATTAGAGCTTCATTCTTTTTTAAATGACAAAAGCGCAACATCCCTGCCATATTTACAAAAATATTCCATCATAAAAAAGGTGTTTGTGAGATCGAACACTCCACTACCATCATCTGGTCCTGTCGAAAGGCTTTTTTCATACGCTGGCATTGTATCACAACCCCGACGTCAAAAATTTGGCGATGAAAATTTTGAAATTTTAACTTTAGGAAAAGCAAGCAAAAATTTTTGCAAAAAATTTTATAACAAAATAAGGTTTGGGAATTTAAAATATAAAACGGAAATTTAAAAGTTCGTTTCAATGAGAAAAAAATTTATGGTCATAATTTTTTTCAGGGATCTCTTATAAAAAAGGAGGAATTAATTTGCAAGCAGCGATTACTAGAGTACACTATTTCGGCATTTTTGATTTTCGTATCGAATGCTAGTTACTTATTTCGGCTCCTATTTGCTCCTTCCGTCGAGGAAATCTGTTAAAATCGGTTGTATTGAAAACAAAAATTTTTTTTTTTATCGTGTGACATCAAGAAACAACATCTGCATGTATGGATATGTTTTTGTAATTAGCATAAAAGAAAAAATTATTGTAATTGATTACTTGAATAGTTGCTAATTACTAGTAAATGTAATCCATTACAAATATTGTTCGATTACTTTGCTTTTCAATTATAAATTTTGGATTACAGTAATTCAATTACAAAATATTTCAATTACGATTACTTGTAATTGTAATTGTATAAATTTCAATTACAATTACTTGTAATTTTTAATTGAAAATTTTCAATTACAAATTACTTAAAATTGTAATTGCATGTGTAATTAATTACCAAATGTAATTGATTACTCCCAAGTCTGCTAGTAATGTATATATTTTAAATTCATATACTAGCAAACAATAAAATTAGTTTTGTTTCTCAGATTTGAAAAGTTTCGGTTTCGGTTTCGGTCCGGCCACCGAATCTTTAAAAAAAACCGAATATTCGGTTTCGGTTCGGTTTCGGTTAAAAATGTTGACTTCGGTCGGACTCTATAATATTACATATTTCCACAGATATAGAGGCATGCTCTAGAAATCCAATCCGAATAAAAAAAGTTCGAAATCAATATGATTTCAATAAAAATTTTATCTATTTCGAATTTTTTTATGGGTATTGGATTTCTACAGCATGCCTGATATTACTTAACATTTATACGTCCCCATTATGAAATCAATATTTTTGTTCAATTATGTTATAACCCACCCAAAATTTTGAAGATTGTTTTTACAAAAATCACCTTGAGGACTCTTATTCGATTCCTTTTGATGATTAAAAAGCGGTTGCTATCATCCGCGATTAAAAGAAGAGTCGCTTTTGATCAGAATTTTAATAAAATGTTATAATTTTCCATTCAAAACTTTAACTGTAATTAAAATAGTGAACAATTTTTCAGTATCAGTGATGTTAGCTGAAGCTATTTTATTTTTAAAAATTTAGATAGAATAAAATGGAGCCTCTGATAAAAATTAGTTCTTTTAATAAAATTCAAAAGCTTTTTGTAGTCAGCATTAATTATACGAGAAGTTCTAACTCTAAACTTAATATAAACATTGATTGTAATCATTTTCTATAATTATAGAATTGGAAAAATACAATAAAATCTGTCAATAAAAATTTTTTATCCTTTTCATAATTTTATTGGGTTTGGCATACATATAGGGGCTTTAGTGTAATAAATAAATTTTGTGGCTGCAGTTGTTAGCCTTTGTTGCAGTTGAACGATAAATAAAGTTCCTGTTTTCGCTTCAAACTGTTCGGAGTCAACAAAAGCAAAAACCTGGCACTCGCTCTTATAAAGAGAAATAAATTTAAAAAATACGATGAACGCACAGAGAAAGTGAAACACGGTTTGGTGTTTCAAATTTGGAGAGTCAGAGAGTAATCATGTGAGATGCTTTGGTTTCAGTTTTTAAGCACGTGCTCGAGTGAAGTGATAGTTAGTGCACGTTTCAAACGCGTTGCTGTCGGTCGAACACAAGGGAGAACCAGCTTTGTTAGAAGTCGGCAAACGGAAAACTCCAAGTTTCAGAAACGAAAATTACAGTCTTTGAAGATACTCTGCTTTAGCGTTCCTCAATAATATTAGCAAAATTATTTCATTATTTTTAACATATTTTGCTGTAAAATATAACGAGTTCTTATGAAAAACCTTTGATTAACACTGACATATATCAGGTGTGTGATTGGATTCCCGGGAATTCATTTCCCCGGGAAATTGAAATAAAAACTCGGGAACTTAAATATGTTCTAAATTTTTTAATTCGAAAACTTTATCTTATAGCCGCTCTTTTGTTTTTGATAATGTCATTTCTTTAAAAATTGCCATACATTCTTCAAAATATTGGAGGAACGAAATTCCCTTCCCCAAAATTTGGGGAAAGGGAATCCAATCACATGCCCGTACATATATCCGATTTTTAACAAAAATTTTAGTTCATGCTACAATTCAAGGGTATGAACTGCAATGAAAGGTAGTTCTAATACGCAAACCGAAATTTGACTCAATAGTCAGCCAATCCGTAAAAATTGCTCTAATGAGACAGTAGGTTAAAACGTACGTCAGCAAATAGTCGCTTATGGATGCCTTTCTCAAGCATCGCTTGAAAATTAAATTTCACATTAATAAATTAATTATTGTTCTTCTAGAAAAAAACTTTCGTTGCAGGAAAGAGTCATAAAAATGGGACTAAAAATGCAACAAAATAGGAATCTGTTGATTCGCTATATAAAGAGAAGTTTAGCTCATATACTCTCACAATTTTAGTTCATGTTACAAGATTATAAAATATTTGTTAGACCGGAACCGGAATTTTCAGGGGGCGTGCTACGTTTTTGATTTTTCCATAAGAATGCATGCACAGGGCGCCTACTTCAATTCAACACACACGGTTTTTGCTAAGTGCCATCTATAGTACTATATGGTTTAGCTAAACATCTCAGACGTTAACACCATATGGAAACGCGCCAAGGTGTATTTAACAAGGTGATATCAATATTACAACAAGAACAACAAATCTAAAACAAACACATTGCTTTGTTGTTGCAAAGAAACAAAACAGTCAAAAAATTTCATATAATTTGACAGTTTAGTTTCAGATTTGTTGTTTTTGTTGTAATATTGATATCACCTTGTTAAATACACCTTGGAAATGCGCTATTACAATTATTTGATATTAGCTGCGAGCAGGCCGTGCTAGGCTGAAAAATTTTAGACGATTTCGAATGATCGAGATTTTGCTATATGCATTATTTTGTTCAAAATATAAAACGGAACTCGGATCGAAATGGGATCGCCCGAGTCTCCCGAGTTGCCAACTATGGCAGAGGGAACATTTTGCCCAATCTGCCATTAAACCGGAATGGACCACGAAATTCTCCGGTGCGGAAATTCGTTTTGCTTTGAATGCCTGGCCGACATCAGATCCTATTGCCATGAGAAATGGTCCAAGCTCTGCCCTTTATGCCGCCAACCGATGTATGAAAGCTCGGACGAGAGCTCGGACGAGGACGACGACGATTTCCACTACGTCGTTTCTGCGTTTACCGTACATCATCACAATGACGATTTTGAGGTAAAAATGACGATCATCAAGTTTATACAATCTATACTCTTTCTGCCTTATTCATAGAAATGCTAAAATGGATTTTAGCTAAAAAGCATTTTAATTTCATATATTTTTGACAGTAAAGTCACCGTAAAAAAGGTTTAAACAACGTTTTATTTCTATGAATAAGGCCATTTGTAGTTAGTGCACGTTTCAAACGCGTTGCTGTCGGTCGAACGCAAAGGAGAAGCAGCTTTGTTAGAAGTCGGAAAAAGGAAGCAACATAAATAGTCGGCAAAGGGAAAACTCCAAGTTCCAGATGAAGATATCGCGACTGTTCGGTTTTTTTAACAAAGTTCTTTATATCATTGCAAGGAATCATGTTAAAAATAAAAATTTTATGAATAATTTTTATTTGATGTGATTGGACCAAAGCTGTTCTATAATTTTAGGTTTTTTGAATAACGATTTTCTCTTGCATGCGCAGTTAATTTGAAGGTAAAGAATTCATTGCTTTTTTCTAGTTTCTGCATATTTTTGTTTATTTCATTAAGTAAGGTAAGGTTCCTACCAAATTATGACATATCAGAGCAATGTTTTGCAGAATTTAATCTTTTCGATTTGTGATCTACCAAAGCTTTTTATTTCCTTATAAAAAGCATTAAATGAACCTTAATGCCACAGAGAAAACAGTGTTGCCTGCATACTGTATGTTCAAAAATCATATCGCTCATTTATCGATTTCGATATGTGACATTCTTGAGGTAAATGAGCGATTTGAATTGTAGGCAACTTAAAATATTTATTTTAAAAAAAATCTTAGGCGAACTTAGCAACTTAGGCGAATATCGACCATTCACACTAGGCTCAAACGTAGCCGGACCAAGGCCCAGTCGATCCCACATATGTATGTACTTATTTATTAGAATCAGTAGGGTAAGGTTACCTTAAATGGACTGTCACTTCGAATGGACCTCTTGAATGCTTACTATGTTGTGGCAGTTGAAATGTCAAACAACATTTGACTGAAACAAATATTGCAGCCAACTTTAATGCAAACATCCACAGAAAGTTATAAAGCTTATAGCTGAGCACACGTGTTTTTGTTTAAAAGCAAGCGCTTCAAAAGGAAACTGAAAACAATTTGAGTTTTATAACATTGTGCATCTTTGTGGCTGCTACGAATACTTAGTGCCAAAAACGACTTCTTATACTTGAGAAGTATATTTCTTGTTACTTTGGGCATTGAACTTGATGGTAAAAAATCATTTAGAAGCTTAAGTACACAGTAAAAACTAAAGGTTTAAAATTAAAACCAATCGCTATTAAATTAAATCTTTTTAGTATTAAATTTGAATTTCAATACTAAAAAGTTTTATTTTAAAACCTTTTGGTTTTAAATGATCTAAAAAACGAACAAAATTCTCAAATTGTCAAATTGCTCTTGCGATTAAATATCCTGCAGTAACTTTGAAGATGATATACTTAACGTGACTACTCACTGAACCAGAAACAAATGAACTAAGACTGTCCCAGAAATAACTGTCCTTTTGTTTTGTTTTATTGCAAAAAACCAATGATGTTTTTTAAAAATTCTTTCAGTTTATTATTAAGTAAACATTACCAGACCTGGGCAGTCGAATTACAAAATATTGAATTACAAGTAATTGTACTGGAAAAATTTTCAATTACAATTACAATTTGTAATTGAAAAAACTTCAATTACAATTTGTAATTCTAGTTATAAAAAAATTACTTAGATATATGCATCATGCATCAATTAATAAGTATAATAACTGTGGATATGACATTGAGTTAGTAGGTCCATGGGGAAACCTAAGATCCGTCAACCTACGACTGATCATTGAGGCACCGCTGAAGCCAAAAAGGAAAAATAGGCTCCATCCGTATGGAGGGGACTCCAAGCTGAACAAAAATATGCATTTAACGTTATAATTAATGGATTTTTGACCAGGCGCCAATTTGTCTCGCATGGCTCTGCTTTGAGGCAAATAGCTCATTTTGCCTTTGAGAGTAAAAAAAACTCTTACTTTGTGGGGAATCGAACCCTCATCAATTGGATTACAAATCAAGCACACTACCCCCACACTACCGACGGCCTTGTATTGGCAACTTCAAAATATTATAATTAGGGTATTCCCTTAAAAGTGAAAAGATTGAAAAATCGTAAAAGTGTAAAATTTTTCATACAAAATTTCGTTCATTAATTTCTAAGCCTTCTTGATTTACGATTTTTCGAAGTTTTCGAGGCAAATACACGTTTAAGGGAAGACCCCTATTAAAATCAACTGTGCTGAAAATTTACATAAACCGTACCACCCGTTACTATGAAAATTTCAGTTTTTTCTTTAATCGAACTGCATGTGTAGCTTTGTCATTAGAATCGGCAATTATTAGATTCTGTTGATCAAATTTGAAAACATTTTGCGTTTGGATCGGTATATTGTATAATATATTCTTTTAAAATGGAGAGCGACAATTTATTTTCTAGTGACGAAGATTTTAAGGACAAAAATACTCCGAGTGGTATTCTCTTCGAAGCATATTTTGAGAAATTATTATTACATAGGCGTCTGAAAATGAACCATCGTCGTCGGTCTTTTATTTTTTATTTATTTTACCTAAAAGAATGTTGAATAAATTTCGATTTTCCTAGCACTTGTGCTTGAGAGACCGAATTCTGCCGACGCAGCGGTCGCACACGTATAGCGTATATCGATTCGTGCGAAAACCGGTCGGCTGCGTTCGTGTGTGTAAAAAACAAACTTCATCAATGCAAATCAGATTAGCTCCCCAGTCGGCAATCGGCTCAGGCATGAATTTGTTCTTCAATGAATTCATCGATGAAATAACTGAAAAATGTAATGTCGAAAAGATTCATGAATAGTAAGCCAAACATTCAGCTATAGCGGACCGAGCAGTTTTAAGTCAGCCGGTTTATTTTCTTATAAAACCATAAAAGAAGAGAAAAAAAATATATCCTTAAAAAACTTCTCGGTCCGCTTTCGGTGAGTTTTTGCCTTACTGTACCTGAATTTTTTCTTATGAACAGAAACTATAGAAAAAACGCACAAGCCGACTAGATCATTGAAAACTTTTCGCTCCGCTATAGCTGAATTTTCCGCTTACTAAACATGAATTTTTTCAGAATAGTAGCGATCGTGAATTTCCGTGGAAAAACAAAGCTTTTAGTGTTTTATTTTTTTTTTTTTTTTACTAAAAACTGCCAATTGATGTGCGACATCCGATAAAGCAACACGGATCGGGTTAATCAAATAAAAAGTTAAAAAAATAAATTAAAAATATAAAATATTTAAGTGAAATAATCACTCACAAACTTTCCCAGCGAAAACCCGGTAAATTACAATTTTAATCACTTGAAAATTACATAATAAATCGTTTTTTTTTACTTTAGAAACCTGTAAAAAGGACGGCTATACGCCGAAATCTCATGCAGATAGCATGAGGAAAGCTTTCAGGCTGGGAAAAGGGAGAATCTACAAGCGCGAAAGCCTGAAAAGGAAAATAACAGACCAAGCCGACTAATAAAATATTTAAACTCTTATTTTAGAGAATTAATTAAAAAAAAAAAAAATATTTTAATAAGCATATATATATGTATGTATGTAGTATTATAAGCAAAAAGGCCTTAAACTGTGATCAAAACTTTGTTATACGAATGTGTTAATATTTTTAGTTTAAGAATTACCTTTTTTTATTTAATAAAACGAACTGATTTTGAATATAAAACAAATTTTTTTCCGATTTATAAATCCTCCAAACAGGAATATTTTCTACAATGAATTCAACAATCTCTTTTTATACCTTTTCCAAAGGAAAGGGTATATTAAGTTTGGCACGGTGTATGTAACATACCAAAGGAGTCGCGGTAGATATAGACATATATATATATTCTTGATCAGGGTGACAAGAGGAATCGATCTAGCCATGTCTGTCTGTCTGTCTGTCTGTCTGTCTGTCTGTCTGTCTGTCTGTCTGTCTGTCTGTCTGTCTGTCTGTCTGTCTGTCTGTCTGTCTGTCGGTCACACTTTAGTTTTTCGTAATTTACTCCTAAGCCATGAAAGATATCATATTGAAATTTGGCATGGACTTCAACCAGGTAAATGTCCGAAAAACTGCATACAAATTTTTTTCGTAGTCCCTTCTTGGGTCGTGGGAAGTGGTTCAGAAGTTTCAAAAATCACGATTTTTAACGTTTTTCCTGGATAACTTTTTTACTATACATCCCAGCTTATTGAAATTTGGTGTGTGTATAGCTACTATGTAGACTTAAGCTTTCGCTGAAAAAAAATTGCGACATCGCTATAACTATGGTCATCATTCTACACAATAGAAAAAAACACTCTTTCTCTTATTCTCATATCTGAATAAAAAAATTATTTTTTTGCTTCTTCTGATTGTGTATTTTGCCGCCAAATAAAGTCGTCCATTATGGATAAATTTTGACCATGACCACATTTCGCGAAATTCGCAAAAATTGATTTTCACTATTTTGAATTGAGTATTTCGCAGCTTAACAAAATGTCCTCTAAGGGTTAAAATTTGATCAAGACCACCATCCGCGAAATTCGCGAAAATTTGATTTTCACTATTTTGAAGTGAGTATTTCGCAGCTAAACTAAATTTCCTCTAAGGGTTAAAATTTGATCAAGACCACCATCCGCGAAATTCGCGAAAATTTGATTTTCACTAGTTTGAATTGAGTATTTCGCAGTTAAACAAAATGTCCTCTAAGGGTTAAAATTTGATCAAGACCACCATCCGCGAAATTCGCGAAAACCTGATTTTCACTATTTTTAATTGAGTATTTCGCAGCTAAACAAAATGTCCTCTAAGGGTTAAAATTTGATCAAGACCACCATCCGCGAAATTCGCGAAAATTTGATTTTCACTATTTTGAAGTGAGTATTTCGCAGCTAAACTAAATTTCCTCTAAGGGTTAAAATGTGATCAAGACCACCATCCGCGAAATTCGCGAAAATTTGATTTTCACTATTTTGAATTGAGTATTTCGCAGCTAGACATATTGTCCTCTAACGGTTAAAATTTGACCATGACCACCATTCGCGAAATTTTTTTGCTTAATAATAATCTCGAGTTTTAGAACCTAAATCGAAGTACAGATAAGGTATAAATAGATATCCAAGCTAGAACAACGAAAACGGCAGGAATTTTCGTTAAGGTAATGTTTTAACATATTTTAGGCTGAGGAAAAGGTATGTGTGCAATCGGCTTTGCCGATGTAAACTTCTTTACTTGTTCATTGTAGAATTCATATATGATTTTTTTGTGCATTTTCAAACGAAGAGATCGTTCACTATGCCTTACCATATGTAAGCTTTGTAAGCTATCATTTCCGCGATAGCGGACCGAAAACACGCTCGCTATTCATGACTATTTCGACCAATTTCAAACGAAGCTTTCCGCGATAGCGGACCGAAAATACGCGAGCGCTTCCAAGAACTCATTTCGTGTCATTTCTCTCGCGCCGCTATCCATGACTATTTCGACCATTTTCAAATTAAGTTTTCAGCGATAGCGGACCGAAAAATAAATTAAAACTATACCTTACATTTCCTAGGACATCGCAATGTTAATTTTCAACGATGAATTCAGCAATAGTCCATAGAGGCTATTGCAGAAAACGTTGCTGATAAAGCTTACACTTGCCGACTGGGTCACAGCGAAGTCCATAGCGTATCACACACAATTATGAATGTTTATGTTTGGCCATCACTGATATAAATCCATACCTATGATGACACGAATGTGGTGTTTTTTTGCATGGCTATATATGACTGAGTAGATAATTTAAAATTTTTGAAAAACCTTAATTTCAATCATAAGTAATTGAAGTTACCGCCGCTTACAATGCCGCTTTGGGCACTTTTCCTGCCTGCCCCTCCTGAGTTGGGCCCTACCTGAATCCCTGTGCTGAATTTGAAAAGTAAAAAAAAAAAAACCACCCAATTCAAAACCGTAACTTAAATATTTGAATATTTTCCAATACTTAAAAAATGTAATTATTACTATATATGCTTCAATTGCTTTCATGTAATTGATTACACACTCAATTACAATTACTTGTAATTGTAATTGGGAGAATACAATTACAATTACAAGTAATTGTAATTGAAAAAAATCAATTACAACAGAGAGTTGGCCCAGTGGATGCGTTTTCGCCTTGAAATCTGAAAGTTGGAGGTTCAAATCACAGCGTTTTCAGAAAAAGTTTGGATATATGGTAATATTTGAAATCTAGAAATAATTATAAGTAAAAAAAACAAAAACTACAAAATGATTTTTTTGTACCACAAACCAAATGCCGTTGAAATAACCGTAAATAGCGACACAAGTTTCTGGAAACAGCGCTGCCAGATTTAAGAAATTAGGAAATCTATTGGTTTGCAAAAGTAAGTGTGCTAGTTGAATTGAATTGATCCATACCCGCGCGACAAAGCCTTGGGAATAACAAACTATTTCTTGCCATAATAACCGCAATGGTTAATTTTGAAGAATTACTTGAATACATGTGTGTATGATTATAAAAAGCTTACATCGAGAATCGATTTTTATTTGCAACTTTCTTAGCTTAATTTCTTAGATAAAGAATTACATTTAAAAGGACTTCTGATTGCAATCGTGGAAGATTCATCATGTTTTCAAACAGTCCGTCCCATTATTAATTACTATATTCGAAACATTTTCTATCATAGACGAACTTCCGGCTTTAAATTTCTTATCCATCCACGAATTTTTAACAGCGAGAAGGCTTATCCTCTCTCATCGCCGTCAAGATTTTCTGCTTTTACTCCTTCAATTAAGTCAGATTTTTCGATAAGTTCTTCGACTTTTCCCGAGACCCCAATTCCATGCGAATGTAAAATATCTCTGGACAAACTTTCAAAAATTATTCTGGATACCTCATTACGTGAGTTGGTATCAGCGACAAAGAAGGTTTCGAACTCTTGTAAGTCCTTAGGCTGTACGTTCGACATATATCCATTATTAAATAACGTTATGTCGACGCTGTTTTCTTTTATAAATTTTTCGAATAAGGTTGCGAATATGTTTATTGATATTCTATTCAACGCTTCTTCCAATCGGTTGCTATTTGCCCGACAGACTTCAATTATATAAACAAGTAGTCCAGAAGCCACCGCAATGAGGGAAGTTAGCACTGCCAGAAGTTTTAAGATTGAAGTATAAGATCCATAAGAGACAATATACCAGCCGAGCGGATACGCAGCCAATAAAAGGAAAGTTGCAAAAAAAATAGGAAGGCAATAATTAGTGAGAACCTTGGCCATTCTGCCGTTAAAAATGAACGAGAGAGAGACTTGAATTTTGGTGAAAAGTTGAAGTAAAATTTTTTATTTCTGTTTGAAAATATTGACAGGCATTCCAAAGCAATCGAAAGTTCTTAATTCATTTAATTTTACCCAAAAATTTTTAAGTCATGGGTATATTGCATTTTTGCGTACATGTGTAAAGTTGGCCCGAGATGGTGCGTCATTACGCAGAGGGATACACAGAGAAAACGATACCACATAAAATGGAAGAAAAACAATAAGATTTCTCTATGGTTTTTATTCAAGAAGATTTTCGTATATAAACCATAGAGAAAAACCAGGGACCATAACTTTTATAAGATTTCTATATATATAAAAGAGTAACGATTTCTGTTCGTCTATTGCTTATGCCTGGCTAAACGGGAAAAGATTATTTCAAAATTCTTTTTGTAGTGGAATAGTGTATGGCCATACATGGTTTTGAGGGAAAAAATTTTTGGAAAAATTAAAAAATTTTTTTTGGAAAAATCAAAAAAAAAAAAAAAATTTTTTTTGCGAATTTTTTCTGTTTTTCTCTTTTTATACCCAGCGTAAGCGGGGTGTATTAGTTTTGTGCAAATCTTGTAACAGGGAGAATTAAGCTTCGGTGATATAGAAAAATATATATAGAAATGATCAGGATCAAAAACTGAATCGATTTAGACATGTCCGTCTGTCCGTCTGACCGTCTGTCCGTCTGTCCGTCCGTCCGTGGTCGGATCTCCTCCGAAACGGCTGAACCAATGAAGTCGAAATTTGGCACACATGTATATCGGGGTCCGAGTATGATCCTAAGTAAAAATGGGAGACATCCGCCCACTGCCACGCCCACAAATTAATTTATTGTGTTTTCAGTAAAATGCTTGTAACTTGCGAACCACTCAACACATTTCATTGATATTTGGTGTGCTGGTAAGCTACGAAAAGGCACATTTGCTGGCAAAAAATGGACGCCGCCCTCCTCGAGCCACGCCCACAAATAAGCCCAAAAATAAGGGCTTATCGTAACTTGTGAAGTAAAAGGCGTAGAAGCTTCAAATTCGCAACATAGGTTCACCAAGGCGAATGAAAGGTGTAGGGAAATAATTTATGTTGCCCCCTACTGCCACGCCCACAAATAGAGAAGCGAAACATAGTGCGCTCATAATGTCGGGACGCTGGGTATTTCAAAGTCGGGCTTGACCGACTTTAGCTTTCTTACTTGTTTTGACATGGTTTCGGATTACTTAGGTATATTATGGAAATAAATTATTTTAGTTTTTAAGAAAGAACACTGCTTTACAACGTTTTGTTAAAAAAATGTTATCTCGCAAATGTTCATCTGCATTTGAGGAGTTCGCGAGATAATGGTAGAAAACGATTTTCTACCATATGCTTTCACTTGGTCGAAAACCGAACGAAGCAAGAGGTGTCGCATCTTCAAGATCAAGAGAAAGTCAAGAACAACGTGAAAGGCGTATGAAAACTGACAGAGAACATCGTGCAAGATCACGATCAAATCGTTCTGTGGAAGAACGAGAGGAGCAAAATAGGCATGATAGAGAACGGATGCAACGCAATCATAATACCAATGGTTCTTCTCTGAATACACGCAAAAATCTAAGTGGAATAGCATTTAATTACCGGCCTGACGAAGATTATTCATCTCACACGTTTGTACAAATTGGGAGAATGAATGTTGTATGCGAATTTTGTCGTGCATTGAAATTCAACAAAGAGCCACCTGGATTATGTTGTAATAACGGAAAAGTGAAAATAGAATCAGTTGAAGAAATTCCAGATTTAATGCGTGAATTATTATCGGGAAATCACATCTATGGCGAAATGTCAGTACATTATGTCTTAACACAAATATACGTGTTCAACTGCAAAACGATCCATTGGCACTATCATTCTCCGAGCAATTGCTCAACATTGGATATGGAACAATACCATTGCATGGGGACACACGATGCATCAAATTGCCAGAAAATTTCTGCAACATGGTAAATACGAAAGATGCTTTGATTGAAAGCATATTTCCAGATTTAAAAGCGAATTATCTTAATCATGCGTGGCTTCGTGAACGAGCTATTTTAGCTGCAAAAAATATCGATGTTGACGCTATTAACTTTAAAATACAACAGTCATTGCCCGGCAATGAGATATTGTTCAAATCAATCGACACTGTTACCGATCCTGACGAAGCAATAAACTATTCTGTTGAATTTGTGAATTCGCTGGATTTACCAGGAATGCCACCACATAACTTACGATTAAAAACTGGTTCACCTATCATTTTGCTTCGGAATTTGAATGCACCTAAGCTATGCAATGGTACACGATTAGTCATAACAAAAATAATGGGCAATGTTCTTCAAGCTAAAATTTTGAACGGAAAATTTGAAGATCGTCTTCCGATGGCACGCTGTCAAAGTAGCCGTTTGTTTACTTTTTGTGCGCTGGATAGATGGATAGTTAGATGGATAGATGAATAGATAGATGGATAGATGGATAACAGCTATACCCTAAATTAGATAGGGGAATAATTGTACCGAGATGGCGCTGCAGTCGGTATGCAGGTTATTTAAAATGAAAAAACAGTAGGCTTGAGCAAAAAATACGAATTCACCAAGCTATTTAAAATTTTAATGAAACAAACTTTCAAATCATTAAAAAAAAATTATTTTTATTTAAATCGGGAGTAAGCGCATTTCAGTGAATGTTAAGTCTATTATATTTTCAGTTTAGTACATAAAACAATGCCACGTTTCCGTGGGAGATGAGGAAATATTGGTCGATAGTAGTTTAAGTAAAAATTAATAGCAAAATGTTTAAATTTCACACAAAGAATGAATAAAAACCTAGAGTATTTAAGAACATACTTCTTTACCACTTTTACTACTTTTGCCCAATATCAACCTGTGCCGGGAGAGGAAACGAGCGCGGGTCATACGAAGCTGGCGCGAAGGCTCGCGGAGCGAGCCTTGGTGCCAGCTAGTATTTTATAAATTACAATTTAAGTGTTATTTTAAGAGCGTTATTATTTCAATCAGAAAATAAGAGTTATTTTTCGATTTTTATTTATTACTCAAAAATTAAAAATAAGGCTTTTTTTGCTCAGAAAAATAAAAAACATACATAAGCATATTACCACTTTCATCTAGATAAGGCCTGAAATAGGATCAAGTGATGTAGAGTCGGATGATGATGAACACGAGGAAATGAAAAAGGCCAAATGCGAAATCGACAACTACAATCCAAAACCTATAGATGATATTGACATCGATATGGTGCAGTTTTGCAAAGAGAAAAAAAATGCATTTATCCCTAATTATATGAATTGGCAAAAGTCTTGCATGCTGTGCCTGCTACCCACGTTTCTGTGGAGAGAGCATTTTCTGCTTTAAAACTAGTTCTAACAGATTTGCTTTCAAATTTGTCAACAAATTAGTTAGTAGAGTTAACTCAGTACAAAAGCTCCTTTTTGTTAAATTAAATAAAAAAACAATTCGAGTAAACTTTTTACACAAGTTTTTTTCCACTAAGATCGAGAAGTTTTTGCATAGAAATTTTTATACGTTTACATTGAGCTTCAGGCATGACTTTTCTAAAAGTTTTCACACAAAATTCTTAACAAAAAAATTTTGCATAATACTTTCATTTTGTGAGTAAAAAAAAAAAATCGAAAAATAATTATTTTCTGAGTAAAAAAAAAACTTTAAAAATCATTTTTATCACAAATAGATATTTTCGATACAAGTGTCGAAATGAAGCTTTTTTTTGCACGAGTGGTAAATGTTGTAAAACGAGGCGCAGCCGAGTTTTACAATACCACGAGTGCGAAAAAAGCTGAGTTTCGACACGAGTGCGAAAAAAGCTGAGTTTCGACACGAGTGCCGAACAATATTTTATGCAATAAGATTTCAAACTAGATTTTAACCTAAATTTAAGAAAAGGTTTTTTTTTTGTGAAGAAAATTTTTATTTTTATTTGACAGATTTCTTAATTTGAAATTCTTTATTAAACAACTTCGTAGTATGCTCTGCTTATTTTTGCCTTGTATTTTTTGAAATGCGTGCGTTTTGAAATTTATTATTGCACGCTTTGAATTTCATTACAAACCCTGGTAGTATGCCATGCTTTTTGTTTGTTTTAACATTTTTTTTTATACTTTCTCAAATCTAGTGTCATAATATGCTTCATTATGATTTTAAAATCGACATCATAATAGGCCTATTATGATGTCGAATTGCATAAAAACATTTTTATCTCTAAAAACAATTTTTATTTTCTGAGTTAATACTAAAACTCTTAAGCCAAGTGTCGACAATAGAGTTTTTGAGGTAGAGAGTAGAGTGTAGTGTGTAGAGACTCTACGTATGTTGTATACACTGTAGACCGTTTCTACAATTCCACAGCTCTACGTAAAGCTGCCGTAGACATGTTTAGAGTAGAGCTCTACTATGTGCTCTACAGCCTGTATACACTGCAGAAGAATTTTTCTCTACTATAGAATCGTGTAGTAGAGCATATTCGTATAGCTCGGCTATAAATTTTGAAATTTTAAAAAATTTCAAAAATTAAAAGGACATTTTTGAAATTCATTTTGTAAAATGAGTCGTCGCCAAAAGCAAGCTGCTGCTGCCCTTGTTCTTCTGACTCAAGAAAAACAAGGAAGCAAAAGAAAATCTTGGGAGCGTGACTGGATTGCAAAACGGAAGCAGAATGCTGGGTTGTATCGCGTTCTATTGAAGGAATTGAGAGAGGATGATGCATCAGCGTATGAAAATTTTTTGCGCTTGTCTCATGTCCATTTCAATTCCTTACTTGAAATGGTTGAACCGCTTATTAGAAAGGAGGACACGCACTTGCGAAAATCAATTCCAGCTGGAGAGAGACTGGCGGTGACCTTGAGATTTCTCGCTACAGGTTATTTAATAATTTTGATTGTGATTGAATGAATTTCGAAGTACACACTTTTGCAGGCGACAGTTATCACTCGTTAATGTACCTTTTCCGCATTCCTGTTTGTACTATTGGAAGAATAGTACCTGAAGTTTATCATGCCATTTATGAAGTGTTGAAGAACAAGTATTTGAAGGTACAAATTTGTATACATTTTATTTAAATTTTTTTTATGTTAATCTGAATCATCGAGAAAATGTTCAATTGACAATTGAGGGGAATGGCTTGTGGTGAATGTGTGTGTCTCAACTGTTTCATCTTCTTCCACTGCGATAATCGCTTTATGGATAAGCACTTTTAATTTTTTCTGCTTTGTTGCCGGCAAATTTCTGAGATGATCAGCAATGTAATCACCGAAAATTTGATGAGAATCCGATGGCGAGCCGAGAATTTTCATTGCGTTCTCCAAAACAACGTCTTTTTGAATACTCAATTTTGATCCGCCTTTCGCCTTCCGATACGACCCAACTGGTGAATCACTGGTTCCCTTGCTAGATGATGACGGTTGTGCAAGCATAATTTCACAACTGAAATCACCACCAATGTCATCAACATTTTGAGATGATGTGTCTTCTGCGGCTTCCTACAATTAAATATAAAACAATGTTACTTTAAATTTCCAGGTGCCAAACACAGAAGAAGAATGGCTGAAAATCATTGATGACTTCAATAATAAATGGAATTTTCCTAATTGTTTTGGTGCTTTAGACGGTAAACATGTGCTAATGGTTGCGCCGCCAAACAGTGGAAGTATGTTCTTCAATTAGGTATGGGTCATAACAATAGAAACAAACAAATTTTTTTTTTTTCAAATAAAAAGCTTTCGGAGCATTTTTAAAAAATTTCTTATATGCAGAAAACTTTGTCATTATAATGATGTTTCAGGCCCCGGTATCAAGTTTTGTTTGCCTTTGGTTTTTGTTTAGTTGTTGTTGTTCTAAGAACGCCGTACTACTCTCATATAAACTGACGGGTCATAACTATAGGAAATTGAAATAAAACAACAAAAAACACATCAGGTAAGCAACGTTTTGAAGCGGTTTTGGTTTTTTTATTATTTAATAAATGCTCTCTTTCCATTTATGAATTGCAATATAAAATTTTCTGTCATTCCGTGATAAAATGCCGCGTGGAACATATTTAAGTGAGATTGAGCAGGGAAAAATTCTTGCTTTAAGGAATGAAGGCCTGACGATTCAAGCTATTGCAAAAAAAGTTAATCGGAGTTTCCATGGAGTCAAGAGTTTTTTATCTGACACCCAAAATTACGGGAAAATAAATGTGGTGGCCGTAAAAAGAAGTTAACGAAGCGAGAGGAGCAGCTTATAATACGAAAAGCAAGCAACTCTTCTTTGACCGCTACCCAATTAGGTGCGTTTGTGGAGAATAAAGTGTCGAAGAGAACTATAAATCGGTTGCTTTCTAACACTGGACATCTGGTCCATCAAAAATTGAAGGCTGCTCCTCGCTTAAAATGCCAACCACAAAGTTCGCCGACTCAACTTCGCCAAAAAAAATATGAGTACTGACTGGTCTCAAGTAAGCTTTCTTCACTTGACAAAAAACTACATTTTTTATATTTTGTTGGTTTACTAGGTAATCTTTTCCGATGAAAAGAAGTGGAACCTTGACGGCCCTGATGGATATCATCATTATTGGAGAGACCTTCGAAAGGAACCCCAACATTTTTCGAAGAGAAACTTTGGTGGTGGTTCCGTGATGGTTTGGGGCGCTTTTTGCATAGATGGCACTCTGGAACTGCAAGTGATTTCGTCCACAATGAAAAGTGTCGATTACATACATGTGCTCGAATGCAGTTTAATTCCATTTTTGCGGGCACATCAAACAAATTAAATGGACTTTTCAGCAGGATAATGCTTCGATCCATGTTGAGTAAGCAAACGCTGGATTGGTTGCGCAAAGAAAAAATTAAACACCTTGATTGGCCAGCTTGCTCCCCAGATCTAAACCCCACTAGAGAACATTTGGGGCATCCTCACTGAGAGCCGTCTATGCCAACAATAAACAATATGACACCACCAACGAGCTCAAAGCTGCAATTTTTAGAGAGTGGGAGAACCTAGATCGAGAACTGCTCAAAACAATGGTTCTTTCATTGCCGGATCGAATCTTCCAAACCATAAATGGAAATGGAGCATTTATTAAATAATAAAAAAACCAATAACCGCTTCAAAACGTTGCTTACCTGATGTTGTTTTTGTTGTTTTATTTCAATTTCCTATAGTTATGACCCGTCAGTTTATATGAGAGTAGTACGGCGTTCTTAGAACAACAACAACTGAAACAAAAACAAAAGGCAAACAAAACTTGATACCGTCTGGGCCTGAAACATCAACATAATGACAAAGTTTTCTGCATATAAGAAATTTTTTTAAAATGCTCCGCAAAAGTTTTTATTTGAAATTAAAATAAAAATTTTTGTTTGTTTTCTATTGCTATGACCCATGCCTATAAAGGGGCACATAGTATTGTCTTAATGGCACTTGCTGACGCAAACTATAGAATTATTTATATGGATGTTGGGTGCAAAGGTCGTAATATCTGACGGTGGAGTATTCAATCAATGCACTTTGTCAGATGCGTTTAGAACGAAACGCACTTGAATATTCCACCAGCACGACCTTTAGCAAAAAATTAACGTGCGGTTCCCCATGTCATTGTTGCGGATGATGCATTTGCATTGAAACCATACTTGATGAAACCGTATCCGTATCGAAATTTGAATGGGCCACAAAGGGTATACAATTATCGTCTTTCTAGAGCTAGACGAGTCGTCGAAAACCTTTTCGGATTAATTTCAGTTCGATTTCGCGTGCTCTTGAAGCCAATACATTTGGACGAAAAGAAAACCACTGAAGTTGTTTTGGCAATCTGTGCGATTCATAATTTTTTGTTTACGGAATCTGATAAAAATTACGCAACACAGATTGATTTCGACCGTGAAGGAGACCAATGGAGAAATTATTCCGGGCAGATGGCGAAACGAAGCAAATGGCGAAATACAAATCGCTGGTCTCTGAAAATATACAGAAACCCATGTGTCGATGCAAAAGAAGTCCAAAATGTTTTTAAAGAATATTTTGTGAGTTCAGAAGGTGAAGTTCCATGGCAATACCTACACATTTAAATCAATGATGTTCATTGTACATATTTTATTGTTAAATTCACTTTCCTTCAAATAAAATTTCAACAAATAATAACGCTTTTTGGACTTACTAAATTCGAAACAGTGTTGCACGACTGACCACCGCTTGAAAGGAACTTTAAAGCACTAAAAAATTCCCAGCGTGGTGTGTATGATTCGTATGCTCCCCAACCACTTTTCTTCCTTTTAACTTTGCGTATTTCCGCATTGTATTGGCATCGCAAGTTATGCCATTTCGCATCAACTTCTGTGGCATCAAATTCTAGTTTTTCGGCTATTTTTGTATTGATATTTAGTTTATGATTTCTAACCAATCGATAGAAAAAAAATTAATTGACCGATTTGCGAAGGAAACTATCACTTACCGATTGGAGTATAGTTGGCTGGATGTGTTCCGTAAATCGCTGTGCGTTTCGTACAAGCCGATCAATTGAACAGTTTTTTCTTTTGTCCACAGCTTGGAGTCACATTTTCCTCGAGCTTTTTTTTGAGGTTGTGCCATTTTTTCCACAAAATAACAATTCAAAAATATTTGTGTTCAACAAAGAGGGAGCGCTTTAAATCGAAGTAGGTTTGATTTGAATTTCAAATTCCTATCTCTACATAAGATTTTAAAAAAACTATCAAACATGTTTGATAGAGTGTAGAGCAGATATATTTCTCTACCCCCTACATGAAAATATGTATACACTATAGATTTTTTTATCCAACAATTATCTCAAGTAGAGTTTGTAGAGAGCTTGTGTAGTGCGCTCTACAGGGTCTATACACTTGTCTACGTATCTACACGAGAGTTTTTTCTCTATCTCTACGTAAATAAATCTATAGTCGACAGTTGGCTTTAGAATAAGTTTTATATTCTGAGTAAAAAATAAAATTCGAAAAATAATTGTTAAGCCCAAAATCCAATATTGCGAGAGCCCAACGCAAGAGTGCGCGACGTCACGAAAATGTTTTGTAAGAAGCATTTCAATCTCCAATGAGAGTTTTGCGTCACGCTGATGATAGCATAATTTCGGTTCTAGTAATGCAATATTTGAACCAAGTACCTACCAATTTAACGAGTACCGCGTAGTACACGGCGTATACTCATAAAATTTATACGTTATAAATTGAGATAAAATTTTAACTTAAAAGTTTTCAAAATGAACCAACACGCGGAATATTTTTAGTTTTTTTTTATATTAATTTAAACGAGTACCCAAATAGCGAGTACTCAAAAAAAAAACTACATCATTAACCTGTAAAATTGCCTCGCAACAAGAAATTTTAAAATTTTCAAACTTTTCTCGCTACGAGGTCTCGCAGTGCGGTACATTGGAGCTTGAGCCATATAATTGAATGTTTTGAAATTTGTGTGCGTCTCGTCTCGGGCTCTCGCAAAATTGGATTTTGGGCTTTATTTCCTGATCAAAAAATAAAACTTGACAAATAATTTTAATTTTTTGATCAAAAAATTAAACTCTTAAAATAACACTCAAATTCTAAATTTCTAAATATAATTTCACATGATTTTTAAAATTCAAATTTCAAAAATAATTATTATTTGGGGTCCCTGAGAAAAAATTATCTTCAGTGAGCGTGTATTTATTTATAAATTTTTTTTTTTTTTTGGAAATGTAGATAATTTAACATTTACTTTATTTCAAAAACTGAGAAATAAAAGATTTTACCAAAGTTTTTATGCTGAAAAATTTTCTACGCTTACTTATTGGTTGGCAACTTATTTCTGTTCTCCGTATTTTTTCCTTGAAATTTACTTACCTGTTTCGGTTCTCCATTTTTCCACAAAATCTTTTGCCTGTGACAGGGTTCGAACTTGGACCTTCCAGATTACAAATCTAACAGACTTCAACTTTGCCACCGCGAGATCTTGTTTAAGCTTGCTAGATTTATTATATCAATGTATGTGCAAAATAACTGCTTTGTCTTTTTAAACTATGGAATGAATACGGAATTCATATACTTTTTTTAAATCAATAACCATTGCTTTTAATTTTAAAAAGGCTTCTTCTTAAAACGATTTTCTTCCACTAAGGAATCTTATCAAAACGTCATTTTTATAAGAATGTCACATAGTTTGATTGATATGGTCACCTTATTATTTTACTATATCAAAAAGTTTTCCATGTTCTTCAACAGAAATAATAAGAAATTCAAATGAAATGTATGAGGATATCTATTAAAATGATGCAATAAGATTTTCTCTATGCATTCAAAGAGTTTTCTCTATAAAATCGCTCAATAAGAGGATCTTATCGATTTTATGGGGTCATATTTTTCTGTTTGCATATGCACGTAGCCCGAAAACATAACGCGTTACATGATTGAAGGCTACATCAAGCTTGTGCATAGAGCTGAAGTCTAACCTGCAGTAGATCATTTCCGAATAGGTAATGATAAGCACGATCAGCTGAATAGCCAGACGCTTTCTAGTTTCCAGAGGCGGGGACTCAGCAGAAAACCTGAGATTTCTCAAAATGAAATAAACTTTGCTAATGACAGAATTAATGTGGTTTGGAGCGAAAAAATAAAATTCTGAAAATAAGGATTCTATTTGGAGTTAAAAATAAAAAACCGACGTTGAGCGAAATGAAGGCAATTGAAATTAATCATTATTTTCAATCCCTGATATAAAACCCATAATTCCAGAATATACACATGCTCTACACACATAAATAACCATTAAACGAGTTAAGCACACATTCTGCAGTTCCAGCCTAAATACAGTATGTTCCACTTCAGTTGAGGAGGAGCCTAAAACACTGCAACGAAAGGCACTCTAAAGCAATTTGTCAAACCATTTGAGCTCATTATCTGAACCGTTAGACACACAATTATATATGTGATCTTAACCAGTGAGCCAGAAAAACGGCCATTGCTGCTGCGAGGTCATACGACCAAACGACCAACAACCAAGCTTAGCATTTTTCAAATAGCGAAATAACCAGGGCCTTAATGCGAGTAATTGGTTCAGTCGAGCTTGAACGCCGTTGCGTGGACCTTCTGCAAGTAATGAAAGGACTACGCTAAATGTTATTCCTGGCTCGAAAAGCTATTTTCTACGCTTTTTTTTTGTTTGTTCATTTTGATAAATCAAGAACATTAAATCTCCTCAGTTGGATCCAAACATCAATATGTTGAGTAAGTAAAATTAGGAAGAGTATAAAAAGCAAAACACAAGCCTCTAAGGAAAATCTCACAGTAAAACTATTCAGGTCATACGTTACATATAAATGGAGGTCAGCCAACAAAAAACCCAAAGTCAAATAATAACGGTTAGGTTCTACTTTTGAGCATCAAGGTAGGTTTCAGAGAAATGGAATCTTAAGGTTCCAATTGTGTTTCGTTAATTTTTTTGTGGCTCAACTCATTATGTGGCGACTCGTGTCGTCTGAAAATATCTCAAAATACATTCAGGGTATTCCCTTAAAAGTGAAAAGATTGAAAAATCGTAAAAGTGTAAAATTTTTCATACAAAATTTCGTTCATTAATTTCTAAGCCTTCTTGATTTACGATTTTTCGAAGTTTTCGAGGCAAATACACGTTTAAGGGAAGACCCCTATTATATTTGCAAAAATATTATTCATTCGCGAACAGTCAATCAATATGAAGAAATTTTTATTGTGTGTACTTGCGACTATTTAGTGGGCCAGTGGGCAGATTCAGGAAAAGTAGTTGGTTACAGCGGAGTTCCAATGTTTCCAGATTTTTTTTTGGATTTTTAAAAAATTGTTTGTCGGGTTGAAGTTTTTTGGTATAACCTCGATAACTAGAGCTCGGATTTTGAATATTTCGAATTTTTTTTGCATTTAACTGTGCTTTTTGAATATTTTAGTCATTGAAGTAGACTTTTTTTTTAATTTGACAATTCAAAATTTTAATAGGCACACCATCAGCCCTATTATGATTGTCGACTACTGATTGAGAATCGAAAAAGTTCTATCTTCGATTAAAATTTTAGTCGGCGATAGAACTTTTTCGATTCTCTATCAGTAGACGACAATCATAATAGGGGTGCAAATCATAATAATTTTTTCAAAATGACAAAAAAGGGAAAACTAATTCAAAAGTGGCTTCGTGCCATAAACAACAAGTTTTTGGTCGTTGTTGAAGGCCACATACATATATTGTAAAGCGTGCGAATCGGAGTTACGTTGATAGCATTAACTGCAAGCTCGCTACATTAAATTAAAAATTTGCGTGTACAATATATAATATATATATGTGTCTTTATGTCCTATGCCTGGCTGAACTATGAAAAAAGTCCCTTATCGAATAGCACCTTTCAACTAAAAATCATTCAAACAAACATTTCATAAAAAAAAAAACCTAAAACCAGTGAACCGTTGCAGGCCCGTGTGCAGGAATTGTCCAAGGGGGGGTTTTTTTCTATTCATCAAAACAAGTGGTTAAAAATCAAGAGTAACGATTTGAATGACTTTATTAAAACAATTCAGTTTTGGTGAGTTTCATGTAACAAAGAAACCCTTCGAGGCACAGAAAAAAAGTGTTCCAAAATCGTTTCCACGTCAATTTCAACCTCACAAATAATATTCAGTGAGGCTAGGCCATTTAGTCAATCTTCAGACATTGTCGATCTGAGATACGTTTTGAGACGACGCAATGTTGAGAAAGACCTTTCATTTGTAGCAGTAGTGACGGGTAAAATTGCCATTATGCGGAAGATTTGATGGATGTTCGGAAATGCATCTGCGTTGCAAATATCAAGCGCATCAAGTGAATTTTTTATATCCATTCCAGAAATGCGTCGATGTTGAACTTCACTGATCCAGAAGTTAGGACTGTCATTGTTCAAGATAGAAGAGTATTGTGTAAATAATTGAACACAAGACTCTATATCGAGTGCTTTCATTTTATTTGGGAACAAGCAATCGAAATTTGATAGGATATTGCGATGATTGAGGAACCTATCATGAAGGTGAGCGATGAAAGTGTCAAGGTATGGTACGTATATGGTTATGCGAAAGTAATCTTCAACTGAATCAGTGACGACATTGTTGCGATGTGTTTGTTTCGCAGTTAAACGCGGCTTTCGCAATTCGATATCATGCTCCTTGCCGACTCACAGTGGTCCCTCAGAAATTCTATGCGGCCAAAAATCTGAAATTTGGCACATGGGGGTTTTCAAAGGCGCTGAATCCATTTTTTGAATAATTTTGGGGCTAACCCTAAAAGGGGGTCCTGGGGGTGGGGGTAAATATCGAAAAATGTCCAAAAATATCATGTGGGGT